>BQNB010038445.1:4978-48746 GCA_026074375.1 Tanacetum coccineum | reverse complement strand
GCCCACTAATCTTTCACTTAGGATTTGAATACAAAATAACCTAAGTGTAATTATCCTTTAACAATTGAAGGTCACTGAGTGAATAGTCACTCTGTGATTTACCTTCAAGATGCTCAGTCTGAGTCTATAAGAAAGACTCTAGCGTTTAGTGAGGCAGTACTCAGTGAATAAAGCCCGAGACAAAGAAGAAGGTGATAGGTTTAGTGAGTTGTGATAATAGACTCACTAAGCCCCATACGATCTCCAACAACTAGAAGACCCTAAAGATAAGAGACTAAAGAATAGGCGGGATAGTTTAAAAGCGGATAAGTCCAAGCTCTTATCTCCCGAAGTCAACTTATCCTGAATAAAGGTATAAGACAAGTTCAGTGTCAGACTGAACTTGGAAAGAGCTTTTGTCCCATACTTAGAATAGAAGATGTGATAGTGACAAAGCAGTGCAAATGTACTAACGAATTAGAAGTAGGATTAGTGTGTGCCACCCATGTAGGTGTGACCCAACCTATGTAGTATAAATAGAACTCTTGTAACGGAGTAGATGTCAATTTTGTGCATTTAAAGTCGTAACTTTCACAAACACATATCAACTCCTCCAAATCTACTAAGTCCCTGAGCAAGCTCAGTTAGTTAGCATAGTAGTTAACTTTGCATAACACTTTAGGTTTATGCAAAGTTATTAGTGAAGAGATCACACACACCCATTGTCATTCAATCCCCATTATAGTTCCACATACAATACGATATAATTCTTAATAAAAAGAGTTAAACGTTGAAAAGTTATTTTTGTGTCTTCTACTTAATAGTTATATTTACGCACATAAATCTTTTCAAAAGACAAATTGTTTACTTTACTTGCTAGCCATGAGTTAGTTAATGTTAACTTTGTAGTTATTGTTCACTAACTAAGAGGGAACAACAAGTGGTATCAGAGCCAAAGGTTTGTAAAACTTACTTAATGTTAATTTACTTAAGTTTTTAAAAACTAGATCCTAAAATGGCTATAGTAAATGATTTACCCCAGCTAGTTGACAAAAATAGAGGTAGCTATACTGTTATTGCTCATAAACTAGAGCTGGGAAAATTTAATAAGTGGAAAAAGCGAATGCTTTGCTACTTAGCAGGAATGGAACCCTATTACTTAAAATGTATTAAGGATGGTTCATTTCAGCTTAAAACAGCTCAAGGTGATGCTAAGCCTGAGTCCAAATGGACCCCGGAAGAGAGGAGGGTAGTCGTTCAAGACCAACGCCTTAAAAGCATCATTATGTCATGGCTACCTGATGAAATAATGGAATCAGTCATTAGCTGTGTTTCAGCCAAAGAAACATGGACTGACTTGGTTCACAGCTTTGAAGGTCCCTCAGATACACAGGAAAACAGGATCATGGATCTGAAACTTAAGTATCAAACTTTCAGGGCTAAGTCTACTGAAAGTCTCTCACAAACCTACACCCGTTATAAGACCCTGCTAAATGAACTTGCCAATGATGGTGTTAACCTCTCTAAACATGAAATCAATGTTGGTTTTGTGAATAGCCTCCCTGAGAAATGGCTAACCTTCTCTTAGGGACTGAGGAATGCCAATCATACTCAGACTCTTGATCTTGCAGATATCTACGGGAGGTTTGTCTATGAGCACAACCTAATCCAAAGAAGGTATTTTGACATAAAAAGGCCCTCATTACTACTCCTTCAAGCACTGCAATTTTTACTGCCTTCTTTTCTAACAATGTCATCCAGGATTTCTAAGAAAATTCTGATGATGAAGTTGATGAAAGATCTAGCGAGGAGTATCTAAAAGACTTAGATATTGAGTATCAGGAAAGAGCCCTTTTGGCAAACTCAAAACGTTTTATAAAAAAAGAAACAATTTCTCAGGTCAAAAAGCAAATGAAAATACTGAATATTACAAATGTGGCAACAAAGGTCATTTTGCAAGAGACTGCTTTTCTAAAATGTCAAATCCTTCTTATAAATTACTAGTGACTAATTACTCATCAGTGTCTAAAGGATTTCAACAAAAGTTTACTCCAAAACTTATTCAGTCTTCTACAAACTCAAGTAGTTAAGCCGATCCAAAGTTTTAGAAAGATTACAAGGCTGAGTACAAGAAGATGAAAGCTAAGTTGGCACTCTTTGAGGCAAGTCCCTCAAGTTCTCAGAACCCAAAGACCTTCCAACCAAAGAACAAAGGTTTAGTTGCTGAAACCTTTCATTGGGATGAGGAAGAGGTTTCTGATGATGAAGAAGTCACTCAGGTCAAGGTACTGATGGCTCTAGCTGATGATGAGCTCACTGTTGGAAAAAGTCATGCTCACAATGATGAATGGGTTGACATCACTATAAGAAAGGTAAACATTATTCTCTCTATGGATGAAGATGCCGATTGGCAAAATTACCTAAAGTATATCAATATTGATCTTAAGTTTGTTGAAGAGCAACGATTAAACTTACTTTCTAAGTATAACAAAATAGTTTTTGAATTAAACAAGTGTAGAGATGAATTGCTAATTTTAAAACAAGCCAAGCTTGATACTGTTACTTTTTAAATTCAAAACACTAAACTTACAAAGTTAAATCATGCTCTTCAATAACAACTCAAAGAGGAGAAAAAGATCAATGAAAAATGGCTAACTAGCTCAAAGAAAGTTAGTTCATGTATCAGTGAGCACATTCATTACCACAAGAAGAAAGTTCTTGGTGGTGAATTATTCACTGAGTCATCATCAAAGAAGAATGAAAATGAAAATCTTTTTATTCCCGCTTCTATGGGGTATGACCAAGAAATGGTCCCAAAAGCCAAAGACTAGGTTGAGAGACTCAACCCTAACAGCAAACTTCCAAACTTTAATACTGGAAGAATTCTAGTCCCTGAAAGTCAAGCTGTCAATGAGTCTCTTGAATCTACTGAAACTTTAAATGCCCCTAAATCATCCAAAGATTCTGAAGCTGAATCCCTTACTCCTCTACCTCCCCTAAAAATCTTCAAGGAGCTTCACCAAGCTTAGAGGTAATGTAATTGACCTTTCAACCCCACTCTCTAAGAGAGAGACCAGGCTTAGGTATCATGAAACATACAAAACCTGAAACACAAGATTCTTTAGATAAGAGTGTTCCAGGAACTGTCACTGTTAGTGAAACTGAGCCAACCACACCTTTAGTTCCTAGTGAAATCAAGAACACTGAACAAGAATCAAAGATAAATGAATTAACCAAACTTATTCAAATGTTAATTGATGAAAAGGTTAATTCTACCCAAATGACTCAAGAATCAAACTCAAAGATTCAACAGACTGAGTCATCTAAGTCAGTTGACTCATCAAAAGGAAGTCAAGATTCTAAACCCAAAGTTCAGAATGTTGGCTCATCAAAGTCACTAAGGCCCAAACCTATTCAAAAACCACAACTTAAGTGTGAACTCTGTCACTATACCAATCACTTAACTGATAATTGATATAGGATTCTCTACTGCATGATATGCAAAAGAGAGGATCATAGGACCTCAGATCATGAGATGTATACTGCCTCTCTAAAAAAGAGTAAGAACTACAAGGCTCAGCCTTATCAGTATGCATCTTCTTCCAAGCAGATCCTAAAAGCAAAGGCAAATCCTTTCCCACCATGCACACACTGTGGTTTTAATGATCACAGACATGATGATTGTAGAAATTACCCTGAGTTTGAAATTAGTAGAAGTTATGATCACTTTACCTTAGGATACAATCGTGTCATTCATATCAGAGGAGGAACACTAGCTGAGTCCTCTTAGTTTAGTGAGTCTTCAATTGGTGTAAAGTGCAATACATGTGGAAGCACTATATACTCCACCACTGACCATAATGAGTTTGATCACTTCAAAAGAGGAGAGAAAATTCAGGCAAAAAAGGCTAAGGAGCCCACTAAAAAGTAGGTTCACAAAAGAAACTAATCCAAGTTTATTATTTGTGCAGAGACACATCAGGAAGCCCATTTGGTGCATGGACAGTGGATGCTCAAGGAGTATGACTGGTGTCAAGAGTTATCTGCACAAATATGTAGAGCAACCAGGTCCTAAGGTAGTGTTTGGTGATAACTCATCTTGTATTACTGAGGGATATGGTTCAATAAACTATGGGGGTATAGTTTTCACAAAAGTAGCCTTTGTAAATGGTCTTAAGTACAACTTAATCAGCATTAGTCAACTTTGTGATGCTAAGTATATTGTAAAATTTAATGATAAGCAAGGAACAATATTTAATGCTAACAAAGAAATTGTCCTGATAGCACCTAGAAGAAATGATGTTTATGACCTTGACATGACATCACTTTCTCCAAATGGAGCCTGCTTCTTTGCTAAAGCCTCAGAAAGTGTAAACTGGCTATGGCATAAAATACAATCACATCTCAATTTCAAGAACCTTAATAAACTTGCCAAACAAAACTAAGTTCTTGGTCTTCCTTCCCTAGTTATTCAAAAGATAAACCTTGCACAACATGCAAAAAAGGAAAGCACCATAGAGCTTCATTCAAAACTAAACAAAACTTCTCTATCAGGAAGTGTTTGCATCTTCTTCACATGGATTTATTTGGACCAGTAAGTCCAATGTCCATAAATCATGAGAAATATACCCTAGTCATTGTTGATGAGTACTCAAGGTACACATGGGTTCACTTTCTCAGGAAAAAGATGTTAATACAAATAATGTCTAAAAATGTTATTTATATTTTTGACCACTCAACGTTTTGATAATAACAAAATGGAAAAACGTTTACGATAAAAATACAAACGTTTACAAATTATTAATTGTAAAATTCCATTCATAAGATTAGTGATCACTTAAGGTATGGAAAAACAAAATCATTAAGCATGATTAGTGATAAAGAAAATATTTTCCTCTTAACCATCACTTTTATTCTACCAAAGTATTTTCTCAAAAATACATATACAGAATATTTTCTAATAAAAAGAAAAGTTTTATTTAAAACATAAATTTGAATTTCAAATTTTCCCTCCAAAATAAAAGGTTCAATAGCAGATACAACATTCCCTAAAAAGACAAAAACATGAGCGTAGTCTACTAGGCAGCCCCCTTATAGGCCTGGCGGCCCCCAGATATATCTAGGACCGCCGGTACCGCCCCCAGTTACTCTTGGGATTTCCTGTCTATAAATATTGCTCCATTCCTAGCAGAAAAACATTCCTCTTTGCATAAATTTTTTTAGTCTTTTCTCTCTCTTTAAATACCTTTTTTCTCTCACTAAATCTTTTGATCACTAACACTCTTTGATCTTGTTTCAAGTGATCTAATCTCTTCTTCTCATCTCCTCTCTATCAAGTGCAAGAAAAGAACATTCGTATTCGCCAAGAAATGAATTGTTATTTAGTGATCTCTCCTCTCTTCTTCTAAGTACCAAATCTCTAATGTAATTATCTTGTGTTATTGGGTGATTCGGATTGTGTGTAAATCCGATTGTGTAGATCTAGTGATTGTGTATATCTTGTGAAGTGGTAGATTGGTTCTAGCTAAGATTAGGACTCGACATTTAGCTTAGTGTCGGAAAATAACATAAGCGACGTGTAGACGGGTTTCTCCGCATAAAGGGAGCTTGTTGACATAGTGAAATCTCGAGTAGGATACCCGAGGAGTGGAGTAGGGAGAAGAGGTGCTACGTAGCCGAACCACTATAAAATCTTAGCGTCTTGGTTTGATTGTTCCTTTCCTTATCTCTTTACATTATTGTCATTGCTATTTAGTCTTAGCTTACATTGTTATATTGTTAGTTCATATTGTTGATTGGTTAAACATACAACTCGAATCTAAGCATTTAGAAAGCAAACTTTTTAAAATGTAAAATGAACCTGTAAACTATTTAACCCCCCGCCCCCTCTAGTTTCTACAATTGGTATTAGAAGCTAAGGTCACTCAAGATTTTTAAAATATACTGTATTTTAAAGCTTGGATCGATCTATGGATTCTGTCAAATATCTAGAAGGGCAATCCATGCAAAGACCACCACTTTTTAAAAGTGACAGTTTTATTTATTAGAAAATGTTAGACTCAAAGAAATTTAGATTCGGTGGTCTAGGTAGCTCAAAGATGGAAGTAGTCATCTTTAGAGAGAGAAAGTTAGAGAGAGAGAGAGATTGATGGAGAGAAAACTAGAGAAAAACACACTTAGAAGTGTGTGTCAAATGATTTCACCAACACCCTCTCCAGCTTTGAGAGTAGTGAGTTCCTTGACTATGTCTGTAAGCTTGACAAAGCTCTTTATGGTCTAAAACAAGCACCAAGGGCATGGTATGAGACTCTCTCTACTTTCCCTTATCAAACAGCTAACAAGTTTTGCCAGGGGAAGAATAGATAACATATTGTTTATCTATAAATCAAAAGGAGAAGTTCTTCTTGTTCAAGTGTATGTAGATGACATCATATTTGGATCAACAAGCTATAAACTTTGTAAACAGTTTGAGAAACCGATGACAAAGAAATTTGAAATGAGTATGATGGGTGAACTCACCTATTTCCTTGGATTGCAAATCAAGCAGGATGACAAAGGAATCTCAATTTGTCAAGAGCAATACACCAAGAACTTACTCAATAAATATGAAATTTTTGATAGTTCCTTAGTGAAAACACCCATGGTTCCTCCAAACAACTTAGGTCTTGATTTAGCTGGCAAATCAGTTAATAAGACCTCATACAGAGGAATGATTAGGTCACTGATGTACTTTACTGCAACAAGGCCTGATATCCAATTCTCCACAGTCCTATGTGCAAGATATCAGTCCAATCCAAAGGAATCACACCTAATAGATGTGAAAAGAATCCTCAGATACCTGAAAGGTACCTCCCAACCCCTTGGTCTGTATTATCTAAAATGTCAAGTTTTGATCTTGAAAGATATTTAAGACTCAGACTATGCTAGTTGCAAACATGATAAAAAAGCACCTTAGTGCTGCCAAACCTAGGGTGGAAAATTAGTTTGTTGGAGTGCTAAGAAACATCAGTCAGTGGCTATGTCCTTAGCTGAAGCTGAATATGTTGCTGCTGCTGGGTGTTATGCAACTATCCTATAGATGAAAAGTTAACTCAGTGACTATGACATTCATTATAAGATGGTACCCATCTTTTGTGACAACACCAGTGCCATTGCAATATCCAACAATCCAGTACATCACTTAAGAACCAAGCATATTGATATTAGATATCATTTCATTAGGGATCACATCCTTAAAGGAGATATTGAATTACACTGCATCCTCACTTTGAGTATACAACTACCTGATATCTCACATAGGTAGGAAGAGCTGTGTGTATAGAAGAGATGAGCAATCACAAAGAAGCAAAGGAGAAGGGAGGAGGCCAGAATAAGGTAAAAGGGAGAAAAAGAAATAGGCCGACAGGGATTAAAATTAAGGCGAAGAGGAAGTACAAGCATCACTTGGATGAACCTACTTTCAACAGACTGAAAGCAGAATTAGGCATGTTGAATATTGATTAATCAGTCTCCCTGATTAATCGTATTCAGTATGGTGTATATTCTTAAATGAAGTAACTAAATGCTCTAAGTATTTAGTTACTTAATGTCCTAGGTTGGTGACTAAACACATTAAATAAATAATAAATATTCCTCTCATATCTAACTGTCACCATAGTCATGGGCCCCCACTTCTAATTTCACTCAATTAACCCAACAAGCATTTAATGCTCACTCCCACGCACACAATCTATTTCCAACATGTCTAATCAAAAGACTCTTGACTGTTATCCATACGTCACAACTACAAAAGTGAAAGACAATGGAACGGCTACACTATAGCCGTAAAAGAACGAATCGTGCAACTAGTGGGTTATAACATTAAATGCGTTCCCAAAACTATTTTAACTTTTTCCAAAAAATAAAAATTTTAAAATAATCAAAACCTTTTCACACACCCTCTATAAATACCCTTCATCAAAACAAGAACACACATACAATTTTCAAAAGCAAATAAACTCTGCTCAAATTCTCTCTCAAAGTAAAAGTGTGGGTGTTCTTCAAGTTTTTTGGTAAAAAGCTTATCTCTTAATCAGTTATTTATTGTAATACTTCTTTCAAACGTTTGTTTTGGTCAATCGTGTTCCATAAAAAGATATCCATCTTCGTATAGTCCCTTTTGACAACATATCACGCATTTCAAGGCAACGATCAAGTTTGAAATAAGCTTGTGACCATCTGGTGTGTGGTATTCTGCCATTAAAACCTTTTTTGTTTTCAAAACAATACTCATATCAAAATGGCAGAACAACAAACAATCAAGTATGCTCCTCAATGGACAGACATGACTGTGGACAACGTGATTTTTCAGACCAACAATGTGGTGGGAAACTTTAACTACCCACCAAATGTGCCTACCTACAATCCCATAATGAAGTTTTTGCGAAACTGTCCTTTGTACAATGCTTTTACCAACTATCCCTCAGTGGTCTATCAAAACTTCCTTAGTGAGTTTTGGAGCATTGTTGTTGCCTTTGACCCTTTTCCATCAACTGATGAGCCTGAGAAACGCCCCCTCAAGGAATTTCTCATCAAGTTTTCAGTCTCAAACGGGCAACGACCTTTGCCCCTTGATTTCAAAACTTTTTGTTCAACAACTGGCCTCGATTATAATAATGGTAAATATGTTGATCATCCCACACCTGAGGTTGTTAAGAAGGAATTGGGCAAAATTGCCATCAACCCGAGTTACCTGGACAAAACCCCAGTCCTAAAAAACTCCTTTCCTGTGGCTTAGAGAATTCTGTTCACTTTTGTGATTCAGGTTCTCGGCAGGAATTACTCCTCCACTAAGCAAGTAAACTCCATCCAGCAGCTTTTAGCCTATAGTTTCATCACTGGGACTGAGGTTGACATAGGGGAGATCATTTATAGTGATCTCGTAACCATCTACTGAACAAGTCTAGGCTGAAATACGTTTCATACCCTAGATTTATCTCATGTGCTTTACAAGTGTTACTGGGTTCTGAATACACTAAGGATAAAAAATTTGGGCTTCTACCCCCATCCTAAGTAACTCTAATTTTACAAAAGACCTATCCAAAGTTACTGATATGGAACTGACGGCCCATATGATTGCTGTAAATAATCGGAGGGACTCAGTGTCTCCACCTCCTTTGGATGCAAAGCTAAAGAAAGGGAAGTCTCAGACTGTGGCTCCAACCTTACCCAAGTCACAGGGCCCTGAGGCTTCAGGATCACTCTCTAAGAAGAAAAAAAAGCCTACGTCCAAAAGACCATCCACTGAGACCAAGGAATCACCATCCAAGCCAACGGAGGGTTCTGATGATTCCTACTCAGGCTCCTCGGGCACCGTACCTGATCCCAAAGATCTAGAGAGACATCTTCCATTAACACACCCCAACTAATTGCATCAAATGCAAGGGATGTTTAGCACTAACAACTTTGGACTCATGAGATATTGGGGACCAAATGTTTGAGTTATTATACTATATAAATAGATATGCCTTGGAGTCGACTTGGAACCTGAAGAATGGATTAAAGATAACAGATTCACTAAACACATGATGGGTAACCGAAAGCTCTTCTCTACTTACAAGACATACAATAGAGGTAACGTCATTTTTGGTAGTAATCTTTACAGTAACATCATTGGAAAATGTACGATTTCTATTGACTCTCGCAAAATAGATAATGTAGAACATGTTGATAACTTAGGATTTAACTTGCTAAGTATAGGACAAATATATGATAATATGTGTAGAGTAACTTTCTCTAAACATGATAGTAAAATTACTAAGGATGGTAAAGTCATAGGTAGAGGTATTAGGAAGAAAGGCTTATATGTGATGAAATTATGAAATAAGCCAAAAGACAAAATTTGTCTTGCAACGATTGATGAAAACTCCACATTGTGGCATAGGAGATTAGGTCATGCTAATATGCATCTCATTTAATCGTTAGCATCTAAGGAACTAGTTAGAAACTTACCTAAACTTAAGTTTTATCAATGCTTTTGTGATGCTTGCATAATTGGAAAGCAAGCTCACGCTAGTCATACAGCTAAAAATAGTCTCAACAACTAGATGCTTAGAACTCTTTTATATAGATCTTTTTGGTCCATCCGCCGTATGAAGTTACGGAGGAAATCGCTACACCTTAGTCATAGTAGATGACTACTCTAGGTATACTTGGACTAGATTCCTTAAAGACAAAACTGAAGCCTTCAATCTGCCAATGCCCAAAACTTCCATAAACACCAAGGACGTGTACTGCAACATCACTTATAACCTTGGAGGACCAAACCTGTCAAACTCCCAAACCTTTACCCTGTTTTTGAGTTACTGTACATCTTCCCCATAAATTTCCCGCCCAATTATAAACCCCACCTCTGTCACCTCGTTTGACCTCCCACATACATCCAAACCTTTCACAATCCCATAACCCCACACCCACATGGGTTTAAAATCCACTGTGGCAATCCCCTTGCCTCCAATTGGTTTTGAAGATCAACGGGTATGATGATTTTTTGAAGAAATTGAAGGCTAGGATCAAAGGCTGCTTTCCCTCTCTCATAACAAGCACAAGAAGCACATATGTTGTGCTATAAAAGCCAGAAGACAGAAGACTTGAAGGGGATATATATATCTAAGTTTTTAAGTTTTTAAGTTTTTAAGTTTTTAGTTGTAATTTTAAAATTTCATTGTAATCTCTTTAAAGTTGTAATCCTGTTTCAAAAAGCCTTGTACTCTTTTGAAGATTAATGAAAAAATTTGTTTAAATCCTTCTTTTTAAATTCTGTCTTATAAGTAAACTATTGTGATAAGCAAAAAAAAAGGAAGCATGGCTAAACCTGGATGAGCCTTGGGTTTGAGTGTATTCAGAACCACAAAGGACTAGGGGTTAGGAATTAGGATTTAGAACCTATTCATTTGGACTTCTGTAAGTTTCTTACCTCTATTACTGTTACATTGCTTATAGCCTATTTAAGTGCTTATCACTGCTTATTTCTTACTCAAGTTTGCTTATTTGTGCTTTATAAACTTAACTATTAATCTGTTTCTAGTTTTTTTATAAATTTTTAGTTCATAATTTAGCTTAATTCTCAAAAATTAGAAATTAAGGGGGTGTTTGGGTTAAGTGCTAAAACGGGTGAAAATGGGAATGACATGGGTTGTTGTCACTTGGTTGACTTTAGCTTAAGTATTAAGCTTATTTGAGTCTGTTTTTAAAAGGTTTTTAAGTTTAAAAAATGTTTTTCAAGGTTTTCTAAGTCACCACTTAAAGACTGTTGTTTTTAAAGAAGCTACAAGAGCTTATTTGGATAAGCCCTTGTAGACTTGAGTTGTGGTTCAAAAAAGAGTGTCATTTATGCATAAGTTTGCTTGAATTTATCATCACAAAATTATATAAGCAAAATAGTCAATGAAATTCGATCAAGTTGAGAAAAGATGTTTCACTCGGAACATGATTAAATGGTTGTATGGTATAATACTATAATTACACTTCTTCTCTAGGCACACTTGCCTTTTGTTTCAAAATAACCATCAACTACTAAAGATGACTGGCCTCTTATATTAACATGGGTTTTTGAATGCATGTTCATTGACTGCGTTCAGTGTTGGCACCTTTCTCATCGAATGGTTTAATTTACATTATCAATTAAAAATGCTCTCTTGTATTTGAACGCGAATTCTCTTTTACTACTGTCCCTGTCCCTTTGCATGTTGTTTGCTATTTTTAGAACACCTAATACGTTGGAATGAGATACTTATATTTCAAATAGGCATGTTTTCTACATTTTGAATAGGTATTTGGCAATAACACGAATTCTGGAAGATATGCTAATAAAATCACTAGATAATATAACAATTACTAGAAGTCTAGGGCTTTTTTGTATATTATACGTGCTCCTTCACTGTATATATGCATGATGCATTTGTGAGCGCCACATGTAGTGTGTTACATACACACTTTAGCTTATCTCATTATTGTTTAACAAGATGATAGAAAATTTGATTTAGGATTCCATCCAAAAAATGATGCTCATGGAATTGAATGTTCTTGCAGATGAAAAATGGAAGCCTGACAATAACGTGATATAGCATGATATATGAAAGCAATGGGGACTAAAAATCCTAACTCTGTCATATGGCCCACCAACTTCGCCATAGATTCAACGTATCCTACTTGTTGGGCCAATTTCATTGCCCACTGATCTTTCACTTAGGATTTGAATACAAAATAACCTAAGTGTAATTATCCTTTAACAATTGAAGGTTACTGAGTGAACAGTCACTCAGTGAGTTACCTTCAAGATGCTCAGCCTGAGTCTATAAGAAAGACTCTAGCATTCAGTGAGGCGGTACTCAGTGAATGAAGCCTGAGCCAAAGAAGAAGATGATGGGTTCAGTGAGTTATGACAATAGACTCCTTGAGCCCCATACAATCTCCAACAACTAGAAGACCCTGAAGACAAGAGACTGAAGAATAGGCGGGATAGTTTGAAAGCGGATAAGTCCAAGCTCTTATCTCCTGAAGTCAACTTATCTTGAAGAAGGGTATAAGACAAGTTTAGTGTCAGACTAAACTTGGAAAGAGCATTTGTCCCATACTTAGAATAGAAGTTGTGATAGTGACAAAGCAGTGCAAATGTACTAACAAATTAGAAGTAGGATTAGTGTGTGCCACCCATGTGGGTGTGACCCAATCTATGTAGTATAAATAGAACTCTTGTAACGGAGTAGATGTCAAGTTTGTGCATTCAAAGTTGTAACTTTCACAAACACATATCAACTCCTCTAAATCTACTAAATCTCTAAGCAACCTCAGTTGGTTAGCATAGTAGTTAATTTGCAAAACACTTTAGGTTTATGAAAAGTTATTAGTGAAGAGATCATACACACACATTGTCATTCAATCCCCATTATAGTTCTGCATACAATAAGGTATAATTCTTAATAAAAAGAGTTAAACGTTAAAAAGTTATTTTTATGTCTTTTACTTACTAGTTATATTTACGCACACAAATCTTTTTAAAAGACAAATTGTTTACTTTACTTGCTAGCCATGAGTTAGTTAATGTTAACTTTGTAGTTTTTGTTCACTAACTAAGAGGGAACAACAAGTGGAATTAGAGCCAAAGGTTTGTAAAACTTACTTAATGTTAATTTACTTAAGTTTTTAAAAACTAGATCCTAAAATGGCTATAGTAAATGATGTACCCCAGCTAGTTGAAAAAAATAGAGGTAGCTATACTACTATTGCTCATAAACTAGAGCCGGGAAAATTTAGTAAGTGGAAAAAGCGAATGCTTTGCTACTTAGCGAGAATGGAACCCTATTACTTAAAATGTATTAAGGATAGTTCATTTCAGCCAAAAACAGCTCAAGGTGATGCTAATCCTGAGTCCCAATGGACCCCGGATGAGAGGAAGGTGGTCGTTCAAGACCAGCACCTTAAAAGCCTTATTATGTCATGGCTACCTGATGAAATAAATAGAATCAGTCATTAGCTGTGTTTCAGCCAAAGAAATATGGACTGACTTGGTTCACAGCTTTGAAGGTCCCTCAGATACCAAGGAAAACAGGATCATGGATCTCAAACTTGAGTATCAAACTTTCAGGGCTAAGTCTACTGAAAGTCTCCCACAAACCTACACCCGTTATAAGACCCTGCTAAATGAAATTGCCAATGATGGTGTTAACCTCTCTAAACATGAAATCAATGTTGGTTTTATAAATAGCCTCCCTGAGAAATGGCTAACCTTCTCTCAGGGACTGAGGAATGTCAATCATACTCAGACTCTTGATCTTGCAGATATCTATGGGAGGTTTGTCTATGAGGACAACCAAATCCAAAGAAGGTATTCTGACACCAAAAAGGCCCTCATAACTACTCCCTTAAGCACTATAATTTCTACTTCCTTCTTTTCTAACAATGTCATCCAGGATTTCTAAGAAAATTCTGAAGATGAAGTTGATGAAAGATCTAGCGAGGAGTATCTAAGAGACTTAGATATTGAGTATCAAGAAAGAGCCCTTTTGGAAAATTCAAAATGTTTTATAAAAAAAAGAAACAATTTCTTAGGTCAAAAAGAAAATGAAAATACTGAATGTTACAAATGTGGCAACAAAGGTCATTTTGCAAGAGACAACTTTTCTAAAACGTCAAATCCTTCTTACAAATTACCAGTGAATAATTACTCATCAGTGTCTAAAGGATTTCAACCAAACTTTACTCCAAAACATATTCAGTCTTCTCCAAACTCAAGTAGTTAAGCCGATCTAAAGTTTCAGAAAGCTTACAAGGCTGAGTACAAGAAGATGAAAGCTAAGCTACCACTCTTTGAGGCAAGTCCCTCAAGTTCTCAGAACCCAAAGACCTTCCAACCAAAGAACAAACGTTTAGTTGCTGAAACCTTTAATTGGGATGAGGAAGAGGTTTCTGATGATAAAAAGTCACTCAGGTCAAGATACTGATGGCTCTAGCTGATGATGAGCTAACTATTGGAAAAAGTCACGCTCGCAATGGTGAATGGGTCGACATCACCATAAGAAAGGTAAACAGTCTTCTCTCTATGGATGAAGATGCCGACTGGAAAAATTACCTAAAGTATATCAATATTGATCTTAAGTTTGTTGAAGAGCAATGATTAAACTTACTTTCTAAGTATAACAAAATAGTTTTTGAATTAAACAAGTGTAGAGATGAATTGCTAATTTTAAAACAAGCCAAGCTTGATGCTGTCACTTTTTAAATTCAAAACACTGAACTTACAAAGCTAAATCATGCTCTTCAATAACAACTAAAAGAAGGGAAAAATATCAATGAAAAATGGCTAACTACTAGCTCAAAGAAATTAGTCAGTGTATCAGTGAGCAAATTCCTCACCAAAAGAAGAAAGTTCTTGGTGGTGAATTGTTCACTGAGTCATCATCAAAGAAGAATGAAAATGAAAATATTTTCCTTCCTGCTGCCATGGGGTATGACCAAGAAATGGTCCCAAAAGACAAAGACTGGGTTGAGAGACTCAGCCCTGACAGCAAACTTCTAAACTTTAATACTAGAAGAATTCTAGTCCCTGAAAGTCAAGCTGTCGATGAGTCTCTTGAATCTACTGAAACTTCAAATGCCCATGAATTATCTAAAGATTCTGAAGCTGAATCCCTTACTCCTCTACCCCCCCTAAAAAATCTTCAATGAGCTTTACCAAGCTCAGAGGTAATGTCATTGACCTTTTAACCCTACTCTCTAAGAGAGAGACCGGGCTTAGGTATCATTAAACATACAAAACCTGAAACACAAGATTATTTAGATAAGAGTGTTTCAGGAACTGTCACTGTTAGTGAAACTGAGCTAACCACACCTTTAGTTCCTTGTGAAATTAAGAAAACTGAACAAGAATCAAAGATAAATGAATTAACCAAACTTGTTCAAATGTTAATTGATGAAAAGGTCAATTCTAACCAAATGACTCAAGAATCAAACTCAAAGATTCAACAGACTGAGTCATCTAAGTCAGTTGACTCATCAAAAGGAAGTCAAGATTCTAAACCCAAAGTTTAGAATGTTAGCTTATCAAAGTCACTAAGGCCCAAACCTATTCAAAAACCACAACTTAAGTGTGAACTCTGTCACTATACCAATCACTTTACTGATGATTGCTTTATGATTCTCTACTGCATGATATGCAAAAGGGAGGATCATAGGACCTCAGATCATGAGATGTATACTGCCTCTCTAAAAAAGAGTAAGAACTATAAGGCTCAGCCTTATCAGTATGCATCTTCTTCCAAGCAGATCCTGAAAGCAAAGGCAAATCCTTTCCCACCATGCATACACTATGGTTTCAATGATCACAGACCTGATGATTGTTGAAATTACCCTGAGTATGAAATCCGTGAAAGTTATGATCATTTTACCTCATGACACAATCGTGTCATTCATATCAGAAGAGGAACATTAGTTGTGTCCTCTCAGTCTAGTGAGTCTTTAATTGGTGTAAAGTGCAATACATGTGGAAGCACTGTACACTCCAACACTGACCATAATGACTTTGATCACTTCAAAAGAGGTGAGAAAATTCAGGCAAAAAAGGCAAAGGAGCCTACCAAAAAGTGGGTCCACAAAAGAAACTAACCCAAGTTTATTATTTGTGCAGAGACACATTAGGAAGCCCATTTGGTGCATGGACAGTGGATGCTCAAGGAGTACGACTGGTGTCAAGAATTATCTGCACAAATATGTAGAGCAACCAAGTCCTAAGGTAGTGTTTAGTGATAACTCATCTTGTATTACAAAGGGATATGGTTCAATAAACTGTGGGGGTATAGTTTTCACAAAAGTAGCCTTTGTAAATGGTCTTAAGTACAACTTAATCAGCATTAGTCAACTCTGTGATGCTAAGTATATTGTAAAATTTAATGATAAGCAAGGAACAATATTTAATGCTAACAAAGAAATTGTCCTGATAGCTCCTAGAAGAAATGATGTTTATGACCTTGACATGACATCACTATCTCCAAATGGAACCTGCTTCTTTGCCAAAGCCTCAGAAAGTGTAAACTGGCTATGGCATAAAAGACTATCACATCTCAATTTCACGAACCTTAATAAACTTGCCAAACAAAAAAAAGTTCTTAGTCTTCCTTCCCTAGTTTATTCAAAAGATAAACCTTGCACAACATGCAAAAAAGGAAAGCACCAAAGAGCTTCATTCAAAACAAAACAAAACTTCTCTATCAGGAAGTGTTTGCATCTTTTTCACATGGATTTATTTAGACCAGTAAGTCCAATGTCCATAAATCATGAGAAATATACCCTAGTCATTGTTGATGAGTACTGAGAGTACATATGGGTTCACTTTCTCAGGAAAAAGATGTTAATACAAATAATGTCTAAAAACGTTATTTATATTTTTCGACCTCTCAACGTTTTGATAATAACAAAATGTAAAACGTTTATGATAAAAATAAACATTTACAAATTATTAATTGTAAAATTTCATTCCTAAGATTAGTGATCACTTAAGGTATGGACAAACAAAATCATTAAGCATGATTAGTGATCAAGAAAATATTTTTCTCTTAGAATGTTAGGATTTCGTTTTATGTGACGACATTACGGAATTACCATAGTTTAACATACCACCATACGTAGGGAATAAAGTGATCAACTTAGTAAACTTATGTATTAGATGGTGGTATATATACCCCTTCATTGCTTCCATGGACGGGTGAGACTCTTTTATACTTTCATTTTTCATTCTATTTTACACACATTTGTTTCTCCCTCTACTCTCTCTCTCTCTCTAAAGAAGACTATCATATGGTTTGATTCACCAAGACCACCGGATCAACGATTTTTTTAAACTTAACAAGTGGTATCAAGAGTCATGGTTACACTCTTGGTTCGTTTTCATTTTTTTGTCCGGTTGGTCTCGATTGGGTTTTGAATCTGTCACTTTTGTCATTAAATCTGTTACAGGATGTTGCTCGTGGTTAATAGCTTAGATACTGCTTATTTAAGCTTATTTCGTGGGTTGTTTGGCTGGAAAAAGCCACGTTTGTTTTGTTATGTAATTTTGTTTTTATAACAGGTTAACTCTTGTTTTTGATGTGTCTATTTTTAAGTCCTTTCAGTTTCCAAAAAACTTACCTAAATAGATATGTTGCTTCATTGTCATAGCTCTTTCAAGCCTTTTATAAGCTTATTTGAGGTTTTGGCAGTTTCTATGTGTTTTCAAGGCTTATACTGCTTATTTCGTGGTCCTTCTATGCTTAATTTCTCATCTCGAAGCTTATTTTAAGTGTCTTTCTAGGATTATTTGTATGTTTCAAAAGTACTTTTTCTAGGTAGATTTGTTCTTCATAGCGGTTTGGCCAAACACAAAGAAACCAGATCTACTTTTTTAGGAAAAGGTACAAAAGTATGAAAAGGACAGGTAGCGAGTTGACAAGAAGCTCTAGCGAGTTGGGAGCAGCGAGTTGAGAGCAACGAGTTGGGACCAACGAGTTATAGGTACAAATGAAGACAAATATCTATGCCAAATATAAACGAATCGCTGCCTCAATTTTCTAAAAGTAGCGAGTTGGCTATGTTGCTTGGCAGCGAGTTATACTCAACCAAAACCAACCTAGTCAACTCGGTCAATACCGAGTTGACCCGGGGTTAACTCAACTAAGTTAAGGTCCAAAAGAAAAAGACAATAAACAGAAATGAAGGACTAGATGAACAGACTCAAACATACATTACAACCAACAATTACAACCATCAACTTCAATCAAAGTATAACAGCCAACAACATCAAGAACCCATCGTCACATTTCATCACATCAACAAACCCACAATACTCTAACCTAAATCCCTTAATCCCTTCGTCACATTACAATCCCACAAATCCATCTCCAACTACAACATCTCATGACTCGAAACAAACTAAAATATCTCAAGATCTCAATTTCTTTTTTCGTGTGTTTCAAGTAAATCAAGACCTTTAAAAGACCAAGAAACACGAAAACAGAAATATCATCATCGATCCTTGTAGGTTATACAACCTTTTTAATTTAAGAAACTAAATAATGACTTATAACATTGATGTTATAATCGTTATAATCAAACTTTGATTCAATTGAAAGTCAAACAAACAAAAGGAAGCACCTACCCGAGACCATCTTCGTGATCTTGATGTCGCATCTTCTCTATTGAGTGTTCGATTAAGAACAACTTAAAGGAAAAATTGCTATTCGAATTCAAGTCTAAGAAAGACTTCATGTTTGGCTTATTGTTTGTTAGATAAAGTGGAGGCGTGAATGTTTTATACTGGAAAAGGGTTTGGTTGTTGACTGACTATAGAAGAGTGAATGAAAAAGGAGAGATGGGGGCGGTGGTTTCTATGTTTATGAGTTTAGGGTTACTAAAGACTAAGTACTAGGGTATGAGCTTTATTTATCCCCTCATTTTTGGTGGATTTGTTCTTAAGCCAGGTATAACAATGAGCTGATGTTAACAATGGTCCACGTTTGGTACTAATGGATTTGACTGGGTATGCTGGACATATAAGTGGGCTTGGAATGTGTTTGCCATCGGAAATGTTGTATCATGCCATCATGGGATGATTTTCGTGGGGTAGTAAAGTGATAATTCACACCGGGTTTAACCAAAAGTGGTGGGCTGCGTATTTCATTTGTGAACTTGGGCCAAATACTATGGGATGTTATTGAGTTGGACTATTGTAACATTGGTTAGCATATGGCAAAGATGACATTTTCTGTTTAAACAATTCAGAGTCATATGGATTTAAAAGTGTTAACCAATGTTTACTGTTGGTTAATGTTTATTTAAGCCAAACGTGTTTTCGTGTGGTTAATAGTTACACTTGGAATTTAAAAGTGAAAAAGTGACTAGATTTTGTGACGAGACCGGGATCAAGTTTTATAAAAAATTGTGGAAATAAATTTAAATGGCTAGATTTGGTATCAATTTTTCTAAGTGACTACGGAGTCGATCAGGTATCACTTATTTGAGATTGATGTTGGATTTCATGAGGCGTGTTCTTATTTTATCTTGAAGTCGGGGTTGGTTGGATGCATGACTTTCAGTGATAACTTGCTCGTACTTAAGATTTAAGTTGAAGACTTGGTTTATCTAGTTTCTAGAAGTCGGGTGGATGGTTGAAGACCTAGATAACTATCATTTATAGGAGTTACGTTGTAGTACTCAGTGTCATACGCAGAAGACGATGTGGATAGTTTCAAGAGGTGTTGTACTTCTTATGTCTCTTAGTTGAGGGTATTAAGTACTTAGAGATTTGCTTGGAGCACAAATTCTATACACCATTTTTCCATCATTAGTGCAAGCTTAAGTCACAAAAACGGGGAATTCTACTTCAATTTCAAGTTTGGTATATCGGATTTACTCCATCGGTGGTTACTTTAAATAGCCTACAAAGGGGTTGGTAAGATTGTTAGAGAGAGTTTATGAGTAGAGATTTGATCAGCAGTTGATTCTTACGAGATATATTTGAGCTAATTTCATTCTTCTCATAAGATTTCAAATATATGTGCGTATAATATGTTGTTGATTCTGAGGTATCAAAACCAGCAAGGGGGAAGGAGACAAACATCTGAATGCACAACGAGTACACATGACGAACTTCATGTCTTTTTCTTAATTTAGGACATTCCGGGAAGACAAATGTCATAACCGCAGAGAAAATCAGTGCTTTAACTTGTGGTTTTTGGTGTATTATTCCAACTACATGGGGGAAGAGATGTAAGAAACAATTTTTGATGATAAAAAAGGCACATAATGGTATGGTGATTCCTCTAGATAGTCAGTATCCTACAGGAAGAAATGAGTTCATCCGGGACTTAGTTTACTTTGGTGTTATCATTTCGACTACTTGGAGGGTTTAAGTGTCAACATCCGGGACTTATCTAACCTTGGGTGTTATAAGAAATATCATCATTATCCTGAAGGAAGGAATGCACACGTCCGAGACTTAATTGACTTTGACGCTATGATTTTGACTTCATGAATGGGTTAGAGTGTGTACTTCGGGTTTTTTGGCTTCATTTAATGAGACTGATAGCATCTCTTCAACTACATGGGGGAAAAGATATCTAGATACTTTTGGTATGCATTACTTGAGCTTCCAGCGTGGAAGAAATGTGAGAAGAATTATTCAAGCGTAAGAAGATACGTTGCTGATCTATTTGATGATTCCCCAAACAATTAATCACTAAGCTTATTATCAAAGGAGCAATATTTGATGTTGTTTGCCACTAATTCCGCTATGCACTTAATTATTCAAAGCTTGAAAGAAAGCTTTGAAACTGCTCAAGAGATGATTGCTTGTTTGGGGGGAAGCTTTGAAAGCTTCTAAACGAAGAATATGTGGCATGATTTAGGGGGAAGCTAATTCAGAAGCTTCTCCTTAACCAGAAGTGTATGGGTTACTTAGTTCGTGCCTATTATAGTATTTCTCCTACAAGGCACTACAAAGATGATTCGTGTTGGAGTGTAGACATGAAGTCAAAGGCCACAGAAGACATCATCAGCATTGGAAGCTTCTTGGAAGCTCTTGTTCTTAATCATTATGTACTTGTTAGGAAAATATTATAAGTAATTCTGTATATCGTCCCATGGGGAAAGATTGTTAGGATTTCGTTTTATGTGACGACATTACTTGTTAGGATTTCGTTTTATGTGACGACATTACAGAATTACCATAGTTTAACATACCACCATACATAGGGACTAAAGTGGTCAACTTAGTAAACTTATGTATTAGATGGTGGCATATATACCCCTCTATTGCTTCCATGGAGGGGTGAGACTCTTGTATACTTTCACTTTTCATTCTATTTTACACACAGTTTTTTCTCCCTCTACTCTCTCTCTCTACAGATGACTATCATATGGTTTGATTCACCAAGACCACCGGATCAACGATTCTTTTATACTTAACATAAACATCACTTTTATTCTATGAAAGTATTTTCTCAAAAATACATATACATAATATTTTCTAATTAAAAGAAAAGTTTTATTTAAAACTTAAATTTGAATTTCAAATTTTCTCCTAAAATGGAAGGTTCCATAGCAGATACAACCTTCCCCACAAAAAGACAAAAACAGGAGCGTAGTCTACTAGGCGGCCCCCTTATAGGCCTGGTGTCCCCAGATATATCTAGGACCGCCGGGACCGCTCCTAGTTATCGTTGGGATTTATAGTCTATAAATACTGCTCCATTCCTAGCAGAAAAACATTTCTCTTTGCACAAAATTTTTAGTCTTTTCTCTCTCTCTAAAAACCTTCTTTCTCTCACTAAATCTCTTGATCACTAACACTCTTTGATCTTGTTTCAAGTGATCTAATCTCTTCTTCTCATCTCCTCTCTATCAAGTGCAAGAAAAGAACATTCGTATTCGCCAAGAAATGAATTGTTATTTAGTGATCTCTCCTCTCTTCTTCTAAGTACCAAATCTCTATTGTAATATTATTGTGTTATTGGGTGATTCAGATTATGTGTAATTCCAATTGTGTATATCTTGTGAAGTGGTAGATTGGTTCTAGCTAAGATTATGACTCGACATTTAGCTTAGTGTCGAAAAATAACGTAAGCAATGTGTAAACGGTTTTCTCCCCATAAAGGGAGCTTGTTGACATAGTGAAATCTCGAGTAGGATACTCGAGGAGTGGAGTAGGGTGAAGAGGTGCTTTGTAGCCGAACCACTATAAAATCTTGGCGTCTTGGTTTGATTGTTCCTTTCCTTATCTCTTTACATTATTGTCATTGCTATTTAGTCTTAGCTTAGATTATTATATTGTTAGTTCATATTGTTGATTGGTTAAATATACAACTCGAATCTAAGCATTTAGAAAGCAAACTTTTAAAACGTGAAACAAACCTGTAAACTATTCAACCCCCCCCCCCCCCCTTTCTAGTTTCCACAATTGGTATCAGAAGCCAAAGTCACTTAAGATTTTTAAAATATACTGTATTTTAAAGCTTGGATCGATTTATGGATTCCGACAAATATCTAGAAGGGCAATCCATACAAAGACCACCATTTTTTAAAAGTGACAATTTTATTTATTAAAAAAATAGATTCGAGACATATGTTAAATCAAAAGATCTAGATCTTTGGCATGTTATTACCGACGGTGATTTTCAACCTATTATTCAAAATCCGGAAACCAAACTTGATGAGGTTGTCCCTTTTGATAAACAAACTGATGATCTTAAAAGAAGGCTTGCTAAAAATAATGAAGCCAAAATGGTTATTTATAATTCTTTGCAAAGAAAAGAATATGAAAGAATTTTCATGTGTAATACGAAAAAAGAAATTTGGAAAACTTTGTTAATCACCCACCAAGGTAATAGCCAAGTCAAAAATAATAAGATCGACCTTTTGGTTCAACAATATGAACAATTCGTCATTTCCTAAGACGAATTAATAGATAGTGTGTTTACTAGATTTAATACTATTATCACTAATCTTAAAGCTCTTGATGAAGGTTATTCCAGCAAGAACTATGTTAGAAAGTTTCTTAGGGCTCTACATCCTATATAGAGAGCAAAGGTCACGACGATTGAAGAGTCGAAAGACTTAACATCACTCTCTCTTGATGAACTTATCGGGAACATAAAAGTTCATGAAATGATCATCAAGAAAGATTCTGAAATAATCAAAGCAAAAGTTGAAAGAAAATCTCTTGCTTTAATGGCTAAGTAAGAATCTAGTATGAAGAGTGTTCAACTTTCGGAAGTGAAGATGAAGTGTATGCCATGGCGGTAAAATACTTGAAGAAGTTCTTCAAGAGAAGAGGTAGATTCATGAGACAACCTCGGAACGACAAAAAGACGTTCCAAAGAAGTCGTGATGACAAGAACGGTAAATTGATAGAAAATGCTTTAGATGCGGCGATCCAAATCATCTTATTGGAGATTATCCAAAACCACCGAAAGACAAGAACCAAAGAGCGTTTGTTGGAGGTTCTTGGAACAATAGCGGTGAAGAAGATGATGAGAATATCAAATACGAAACGTGTCTCGTAGCTCAAGCACCAAGTGAGGTATGTTCTGAATCCTCTTACTTTAGTGATGAAAACTCATCACTTGATGATTTAGTTTTAGATAACGAATATGATAAACTATGAAAAATGAGTTTATAGATAATTACTAAAAACAAAAGATTAAAAGCCACTAGAAATAGCTTAGAAAAAGAAATTAATATTCTAAAAGAAAAAGTGTCTACACTCGAGAAAAACAAGAGAGTTGATCTCGAATGTGTAAAATGTCATGCTTAAAATTGAGAATGAAAAACTCAAAGAGGAATGCATTAGATTAAATAAATTTGAAAAGAGTACACATTGTCTAAATGAAATGTTAAGTAATCAAAAACCCTCCGGTGAAAAATTGGGTTTAGGGTTTAGTTCATTTGAAGCATCATCTAGTGGAACTATAGAAATAAAATTTGTGAAAGCTCAGGAAAAGGAAACCTCTGATGGAGGTCCCATAAATATGGGCAGCCCCCATATTGCACAGGCGGCCCTCAAAATAATTATGGGACCACCACCAACAGCGCCTAGATCTGAGAAAAGTGTGTCATTTCAAAAATCTATTTTGGGTCCTAGACCAAAACACATAATTGTAAACAACGTCAAAGTTCCCGTTGCTAGTGATAATGAAGTTAAACAATTTTATAAGCCATTGTCAAAACCTCGAGTTGGATTTTCAAAACCAATTTTAGATCAAAAACTCCACCTCCTAGAAGAGTCAATAATAATTATCCTCGTGCCAAAACACCGCAACCAAAAAGGAACGTTTGTCAACAAAACCAACCTTATGGCTTTCTCGTAACTTGGAATAACTTCCCACGTCAAAGTTACATGCCATGAGAAATGTGTCTTCCATTTTCAGATCCCCACCAATTGCATCAAATGCATGGGATGTTTAGCACTAACAACTTTGGACTCATGAGATATTGGGGACCAAATATTTGAGTTGTACTATATAAATAGATATGCCTTAGAGTCAACTTGGAACCCGACGAATGGATTAAAGATAGCGGATGCTCTAAACACATAATGGGTAACCGAAAGCTCTTCTCCACTTACAAGGAATCCAATGGAGGTAACGTCATTTTTGGTAGTAATCTTCGCGATAACATCATTGGCAAAGGTATGATTTCTATTGACTCTCTCAAAATTGATAATGTAGAACATGTTGATAACTTAGGATTTAACTTGCTAAGTATAGGACAAATATGTGATAATAAGTGTAGAGTAACTTTCTCTAAACATGATAGTAAAATTACTAAGGACAGTAAAGTCATAGGTAGAGGTATTAGGAAGAAAGGCTTATATGTGATGAAATTATAAAATAAGCTAAGCAAAAGGATACAAATTTTGTCTTGCAACGATTGATGGTAACACCACATTGTGCATAGGAGATTAGTTTACGCTAATATGTTCTCATTCAATTTTAGCATCTAAGGAACAGTTAGAAACTTACCAAGCTTAAGTTTTCTAACCACTTTTGTGATGCTTTGCCAAATTAGAAAGCAACTCACCTAGTCACAAAGCTAAAAATAGTCTCAAACAACAGATGCATAGAACTCCTTCATATGGATCTTTTTGGATCCATGCCGCCATACGGAGTAAACTAAGGCAACCGCTACACACCTAGTACACCTTAGTCATAGTAGATGACTACTCTAGGTATACTTGGACTAGATTCCTTAAGGACAAAACTGAAGCCTTCGATCAATTCAAAATATTTAGTAAGAAAATTCAAAACCAATTAGGATGTACAATAGTGTCAATAAGAACCGACCACGGTGGGGAATTTGATAATGAGGTGCAATTTGGAGAGTTTTGTATTGCCAATGGTATTACACATAACTTCTCGGCTCCACGCACTCCTCAATCAAATGGCGTGGTTAAAAGAAAAAATAGGATACTTCAAGAAATGAGTAGAACTATGTTGAATGAGCAATCGTTACCACAAAAGTTTTGGTGTAACGCCGTAGATACTTCAACATACATACTTAACCAAATCCTAATTAAAGCCATTCTAGGAAAAACACCTTATGAACTCTTGAGAGGTAGGAAACCTACTCTTGACTATTATAGAGTGTTTGGAAGTAAGTGCTTTATTTTAAACACCAAAGACTACCTTACCAAGTTTGACCCAAAGTCATATGAAGGTGTCTTTTTAGGTTATTCCCAAAATATTAAAGCCTACATCATCCTTAATAAACACACTAGGAAAATCGAAGAATCACTCAACGTGACATTCGATGAAACTCCTCCACCCTCTAAGACATCACCCTTGGTGGATGATGACTTACATGAAGAAGAAGCTATTAGGGCAACCGAAAAGAAAATCCTAGAAAATGTTGTTGAGGATGAAACACTAGAAATTGACGAAATAGTCAATATTAAGGAATCTAGGAACCATCCATTAGAAAACGTCATAGGAAACCTTAATCAAAGAACCCTTAGGTCACAAGCCCAAAACCAAAGTAACTTCTTTTGTTTTATATCAACTATAAAACCTAAGAACATGAATGAAGCCTTAGGAGATGAAAGTTAGATAGTCGCCATGCAAGAAGAATTAAATCAATTTATTGCTAACGACGTTTGGGAGTTATTTCCACAACCTAGGAATATGACAATCATAGGAACTAAGTGGGTGTTTAGAAATAAGTTAGACGAGAACGGTGTTGTTTCTTGAAATAAGGCTAGGTTAGTTGCTCAAGGCTATAATCAACAAAAGGGCATCGATTATGATGAAACTTATGCCCCAGTTGCTAGACTTGAGTCTATTAGGATATTATTAGCTTATGCTTGTGCTTTAGATTTTAAACTATTAGAAATGGATGTAAAAAGTGCATTCCTAAACGGTTTTATCAATGAGGAGGTATACGTGGCACAGCCTCCAGGATTCATTGATTTTGAGAAACCAGATCATGTTTATAAACTAAAGAAAGCTTTATATGTTCTTAAACAAGCACCCAAAGCTTGGTATGATAGACTAAAATCCTTCCTTGTTAAACATGAATATAAAATGGGAATGGTAGATAACACTCTTTTTACTAAGAAGAAAAGTTCAAATCTCGTCATCGTTCAAATATATGTCGATGACATTATATTCGGTTCCACTTGTCAAGACAAGTGTGATGAATTTGCCAAAATCATGCATGACGAGTTTGAGATGAGCATGATGGGTAAACTTAACTTCTTCCTTGGATTACAAATAAAACAAATAGAAGACGGTATTTTCTTTAATCAATCTAAGTATATTAAGGAAATGCTTAAGAAATTTGGTTTAGAAGATTCTAAACCAATAAAAGCCCCCATGTCCTCTGATACTAAACTTACGAAAGATGAAGAGTGTGAGTCGGTAGATAGTACCAAGTATCGAGGCATGATAGGTAGTTTATTATACCTAACAGCAAGTAGGCCCGATATCATGTTTACTTTCTGCCTTTGTGCTCGCTTCTAAAAGGATCCCAAAACCTCTCACCTTGAAGCATTTAAGCGTATCTTCTGATACATTAAAGGCACTACGTACTTAGGATTATGGTATCCTAAAGGGAACAACATAGAAATCGTAGTATATGCCGACTCTGATCATGCGGGAGATTATGTGGACCGAAAGAGCACTAGCGGTATTTGTACGTTCGTGGGATGTTGTTTGGCATCTTGGTTCTCGAAGAAACAAACCGTTCTTGCTATATCCACTACCGAAGCCGAATACGTAAGCGCCGGAAAGGCATGTCAACAAGCACTATAGATGAAACAAGCTCTCATCGACTCCGACATTCCGATCATGTGCGACAACAAAGGCACGATTGACCATAGCAAAAACCCGGTGCAACATTCTCGTACTAAATACATCAAAATACGTCACCACTTTCTTCATGATAATGTCCAGAAAGGACATATCTCAATCGAAAAAGTGTCGTTCGTCAACAATATTGCTGACATCCTTACTAAACCCCTTAAACGTGAATCGTTTAACAATATACGTCTTGGTTTAGGAATGATGGAACACATTCCATAAATCATATTAGTCTGCTTCTCCTTCTTTTGTCTCAATTCTAGTCCGTGTTCAATTCCGTGTCGTGACAACTTAAATACTTCATCCGAAGTACCTTAAGCATTTTTAATTCGCGAAAAGCAAATTAAAACCTCACTCCTATTTGTAAAAAGTTTGTCAAAACTAAGTCCAAAATCCCTTGCTAAGGGCGGCCCCTATACCCTTGACGCCCTCACCCACCCAATATATTTGGGACAGCCTGACAATATGGGACCGCCAACAGCAAGACACTATATTTCACACTTAGTCAAAAAAATTCAAACACAAAAACAAACACCCCTTTCATCTCTGCAGTGACGAAAACGAACAAAACAACCTAAAAATTCAAAATCAACCATTAAAACTTAAATTGAAGATCTAATCAACACCAATAATCACTCCTAACATCTTAAAGATCATCAATTGTAAGTCATTTCATCTATTTTCTTTCAATTTGAGTCTAGGGTACATGATGAACACTAAAAATTGAAATTAGGGAGTTTTCATTTTTCTTTTAATTTTGTATAATTAGGAGTACTAGGTTACAATGTATAACTAATATGCTTCCCGTAGACATATGATATGCATATATTAGTTAGTTTGTCAAAAAAATTGATTTCGAACCAAAACCCCAATTTTATTTTCAAAATCACTCACATTAGGAACTAAATAAAATTGTTAATACAACCTAAAAACATTTTTGAATGCATGCATAACGATCTTATGAACAAAATTTGAGATACATAATTCATATGTATTTTTTGACTTGTTTGGGTGAGCAAAATCAAAATTAAGGAGCGTTGTTTTAGGTCGAGTTAATCGTTACTCCACATTCGTCACATTTAGGCACATACTAGACATCTCTTTAAATGAAGGAACCTCACTAAAATTGTCATTTTCGTTTCTAGGTGAAATGACTTTTGAAGATGAACTACGGTACACTAAATCATACGTTCCAACAATCTCAAATGAAAACTATATTCCTAATATCTTAAAACCCATAATTCGAAACCTAGAATGTAGGTCAATTCATGAAGGTCGTCCTATATCTTCTGAATCTACTAAATATGATAATATTCAAACTCTTTTTCAAATTATCAAACTTCTAAAAAAATATGAACTCCACGAAGGGATCTGCCCAAGATTTCTACTTGAATTCTACTCCTCAATAGAAATCACCAGAGACAATGATCAAATTATCCTTTTAACATTCTGGGCATTACAAAGAACATTTAAATTTTCACTCGAGTCATTTGCCTCGATTATCTCCATTCCATGTGAAGGAGAATGTTCTTACTCTGAAAATTCATCTCTCGACTTTTTGAGAATTAATCAAGAGTCAAACACACCTTATCAAACACACATTCCAACACCAAATGAAATTATTCAATCAATCACAACAACGGGACAAACCATTTTTCCAAACAAAATTCTCAAAGAAGAACTTCGTCATAATATGAGGTCTTGGAATGAAATCATTCAAGACAATGCCTTTGGCACTCAAAATGACTCAAATTTTCTTCCTGCATCATCATGTCACATGATTCGATATAAATATATATAATACAATATATAAAATACCAAATAGTAATAGTAGTATATAGTATTTCCGTTAGATAAGCAAATTACTTTAAAAAAAAAATCTATCTTCCGAGTGTCTTATCCACGGCGAGAGATGAATTGAAATTCACAAGAATGTTTCGTTTGATGCTTGAATGGCAAATATTTTGGTTTTGGTTTTAAACTAAAAACATAATGTAAAAACTATAATAAAGCTAAAATAATACTAAAACAGGCATGCTCGCTAAATAACAATAAACGACAATGACAATAATATTTTTATACTAAAAATTAAACTAATATTAATTCTAAGATTTAAAACTACAATATTATACTAAAACTGGTCTAAAAAAATATAAATGACGAAAATGCTTGCTAAGTGACGTGAAATGTTCATTAAGTGCGGGTTTAGATCTAACGAATTAAAATCTTAAGAAAACAAGTTTAAAGAAATTAAATGACAAGTAAAGTAATATGTTTTTTTTTAAATAAATGACAAGTATTTAAATTGCATTAAAAGTAAATGACGGTAAATTGAAAAATTCTAATGACTATTAATTTTTTAAACCTTTTTAAATCCTCACTTAAATTCTAAATCACCAATCACTTAACAAGCATAAGAAATTTACTCACTACTCATAACGAAATTCAATTTAACAAACCGCCCCGCCACACCCCAAGCCCCACCCGCACTCCCCCCCCCACCCCCCCACCCCCACCCCCCCCATCACCCCCCCCCACCCCCCCACGCCCCCCCCCACCAACAATACCCCATTTTCCCCCCCACCCCTCCCCCCACCGATTTCCCCCCCCCACCCCCCCCCCCCCACCGCCGCCCGCCCCCCCCCCTCCCCCACCCCCTCCCCCCGCCACCACCCCCTTCCCCCCACCCAACAACCTCCGATCAGCCCCCGCGCCCTACCCCCCCAGCCCACCCCCCCCCTCCCCACCCCCATCAACCGCCCAACGCCACCTTATACATACCCTCTCTGTGTATGTGGACCTCCCTACCCAACCACCCACCCCCCCTCCCCCACCCCCCCGCCGCCCGATCCACCCCACCGCTTCCGCACCCCCCCCCCCCCCCCCTCCCCCTCACAACCACCTCACCATCCTCCCTCCCCCCCCCCCCCCCCTCCAGTTGACCCCCCTCATCCCTCCTCCCCCCCCCCACTCCCCCCCGACCCCCCTCCCACCCATCCCACCCCCTACCACCCACCCTCCCCCACCCCCCACCAACCCCGCCCCTACCCCCCCCTCCCTCCCCCGCGATCCCCACTGTTTCCCACCCCCACGCCCTCACCCCCCCCCCGCCCCCTACTCAACCCACTCCCCCCCACCCCCCACGACCCCACCCCACCCTCCCCCCACCCACCCCCAGCCAACCCCCACCCTATCCCCCACCACCCCCCCTCCTGCAACAAATCACCTAACCTCCCCCCCCACCCTATCCCCCATTTTCCCTCCCCACCCTACCCACCACCCCCCCCCATCCCACGCGACGCCCACCCCCCCCATCCCCCACCCCACCCCCCCTCCCAAGTCCATTCCCCCCTCCCACCAACTCCCACCCACGGTAATCACCGCCACCTCCACCCATCTCCCTCTCCTCCCCCCCATCCCCCCCCCGACCCCACCCCACCCCCCGCCCTGCCCCAGCACTCCTCCTCCCCCAAAGGCATGCCCACAACCCACCCACCACAGACTACATCAAAACACCAACCACAAACAAAACGCAAACACCTTCTACTGACACAATTCTAGTCCTGGTTCCATATCCGTGTCGATGACAACTTAAATACTTCATCCAAAGTAACCTAAAGCCTTTTAATTCTCGAAAAGCAAATTTACACTCACTCCAATATGTACATTATATGTCAAAACTAAGTTCTAAATCCCCCGCTAATGGCGGCCCAGCCCATACCCTCCCTCGGGGCGCCACCCACCCACCAAGATATTGGGACCGCTTAGGTGTTGAAAACAATTATAAGGACCCGCAAACAAGCAATACACCATATTTTACACTTAGTTAAAAAATTGTCAAACACAAAAACAAAAACCCCTTTCATCTCTTGCAGTGACGAAAAAATGAACAAAAACAACTAAAAACTCAAAATCACCATTAAAACTTAATTGAAGATCTAATAACACCAATAATCACTCCTAATATCTTAAGATCATCAATTGTAAGTCATATCATCTAATTTTCCTTTCAATTTGAGTCTAGGGTCATCTAACCCCCTAAAAATTGAAATTGGGGAGTTTTCATTTTTCTTTTGATTTGTACAATTAGGAGGTACAATGTATAAACTAATATGCGACCCCATGACATAGGTATATGCGATTACATTAGTGAGTTTGGTCAAAAAAATGATTTTCGAACCAAAGACCCCTAATTTTCTATTTTTCAAAATCACTCACGTTAGGAACTAAATAAAATTGTTGTTAGCATTGATTTTTAATGACACCTAAAAACGTTTTGAATCTGCATAACGATCTCATAACAATATTCGAATACAAATTCATATGAATTTTTAGACTTGTTTGGTGAGCAAGATCAAAATTAAGGAGCATAGTTTTAGACGAGTTTAATCGTTACTCCTACATTCATCACATTTAGGCACATACACTAGACATCCCCTTTAAATGTAAGGAACCTCAGCTAAAATTTCAAATTCGTTTCTAGGTGAAATGAATTTAGAAGATGAACTACGGTACACTAAATCATACGTTCCAACAATCTCAAATGAAAACTATATTCCTAATATCTTAAAACCCATCATTTGAAACCTAGAATGTAGGTCAATTCATGAAGGTCGTCCTGTATCTTCTGAATCTACTAAATATGATAATATTCAAATCTTTTTTCAAATTATCAAACTTCTAAAAATATATGAACTCCACAAAGGGATCTGCCCAAGATTTCTACTTGAATTCTACTCCTCAATAAAAATCACCAGAGACCAAAGATCAAAAAAAATTATTCCTTTTAACATTCTGGGCCATTACAAAGAAAAATTAAATTTCCACTGTCGAGTCATTTGCCTCGATCTCTCCCTATTCCATGTGAACGAATGTTCTGACTCTGAAAATTCATCTCTCACTTTTTGAGAATAATCAGAGTCAAACACAATAAGATCTAAAAACTTTATCAACCACACATTTCCAACACCAAAGAAATTATACAAATCAAAACACAACAACTGGACAAACCATTTTTCCAAACAAAATTCTCAAAGAAGAACTTCGATCATGATATGAGATCTTGGAATGAAATCATTCAATACAATTCCTTTGGCACTCAAAATGACTCAAATTTTCTTCCTGCATCATCATGTCACATAATGTATTATATTCTAACAAGTACTCCCTTCAACTTTACCTAATTTTCTACCAAACAGTTAGAAGAAAATTGAAAAACTCACCAAATCCCAATGCCATATGGAAGTGATCTGCAATCGTCTATATAATCACCTCATCAAAATTAATCCTCATCTAAAAAAATCAAAATACACATCATACTGGACATCTATGAAACCTTGGGTTCATCCTAATCATCTTCAAGCAATTATCTCCATATCCTCTGAAGAAGCTTCCAGTAATGATTCGGCTACTAGTTAAGATATTTTCTAACTATTATTGTTAGACATACATACTATTATTATTGCTATGAAATATTTCCTTAACCTATATCTCGGTTATTTTAGTACGTGTATAATTTGTCTTAGTTATTATTTCATGATTGCTATATGACATCTCTTAGGCATTTATGTGACTTATATGCTATACCTAGTTAAATTGCATGCTTTTTTTCTTTTCTTTTAGCTAGATTATGTGATTCTTGAATGATGGGAAATGCTACAATCTACACATCCTTAAGATATTCTGGAAAAACTAAGCAATCTGGAGAATCTTTGTAAGTCTCCGGAAAACAGCCCCCTATAAAGGAGGGTACCCCCTAAGTATATATAGACCGCTAAATGTTTTATGGGACCCCCATCGAGGGAACTACGAGAATTCTCCACTGTCCCGTCTTTTTGCAACTTTGACCCTATTTCCTTGAGATTAATCTCCAACAAGCCATTGAAGCCACAAATCCTTCACCACCAACTTCACCATGTATTCATCCACCCACTTTAGATCAAGTAAACTTTCACTCGGGGTTATGCGATTGTTGCTTGCTAACTCGGGATCTATTTGATATATTGAGAGATGATCTCAATCGTATCAAATCTATCATCATTGGTCCTTCCACTTTATTCCCCTCCTTAATAACAAACCTCTCTACCATAATTGAAAAAAAGAAAACTTTGAGCACATGATGAATAGCGCACTTATAGATGCAAAATTCATCTCAAGAATAACCACCCTCATCTTTTGCTCATGGCATCTCCTAGATTTCAAGAATATACTTGTTTAGATCTATTGCATGTTGCTTACTTTTGTATGTCTTCTATTATGTGTTGAATGAAATTACTTTATGGTTGAATTGCATGTATTGTTATGGTGTTATGCTTCAAAGATATTTTTCTTGCACTTGTACTTCTAAACTTTGTTTTGTAGCAAACAAATTATCGTAAGATCGATCCCTTGGTGCCCTAAACGAGGGGGAGCTCACATCAAGGGGGAGTCTTGATATCGTCGATTTCTATCTTTCTTCACAATTCCAACGATCAAAACCTTTTTGAATTCGGACAAAAACGGGTGAGAAAATGTACGAAACTCATTAGCATAATTTGAACTTTTAATCTTAAAATAAAAATAGATTTTATATTTGTCATCATCAAAAAGGGGGAGATTGTTAATACAAATAATGTCTAAAAATGTTATTTATATTTTTCGACCTCTCAATGTTTTGATAATAACAAAATGTAAAAATGTTTACGATAAAAATAAACGTTTACAAATTATTAATCGTAAAATTCCATTCCTAAGATTGATTATTCACTTTAAGGTATGGACCAAACCAAAACCATTAAAGCATGATTAGTGATCAAGAAAAATATTTTTCTCTAACCATCACTTTTATTCTTCAAAAGTATTTTCTCCAAAATATAGTATATACAAAATATTTTCTAATAAAAGAAAATTTTATTTAAAACTAAATTTGAATTTCAAAATTTTTCCTACCAAAATGAAGGTTCCATAGCAGATACAACTTCCCTACAAAAAGAACCAAAAATAGGAGCGTAGTCTACAAGGTATCACCCACTTATAGGCCGTGGCGGCCCCCAGATAATCTGGGATCGCTGGGACTGCACCAGTTACCCGGTAGGGATTACCTGCTATAAATACTGCTCCATTCCTACAGAAAAACATTCTTCCTTTTGCATGAAAATTTTTTAGTCGTTTTCTTTCTTCTCAAAAACCTACTTCCTCAAACTAAATCTCTTTGATCACTAACAACTCCTTTGATCTTTGTTTCAAGTGATATAATCTATTATGTCTCATCTCCTCTCTATCAGTGCAAGAAAGAAACATTCGTATTATCCAAGAAATGAATTGTTATTTAGTTTTCACATTCACTATCTTCCTCAAAGTACCAAACCTCTATTGTAATTATCTTGTGTTATTATGTGATTCGGATTGTGTGTAAATCCGATTGTATAGATCTAGTGATTATGTAAATCTTGTGAAGTGGTAGATTGGTTCTAGCTAAGATTAGGACTCGACATTTAGCTTAGTGTCAGAAAATAATGTAAGCGACGTGTAAACGGTTTTTTCCACCTAAAGGGAGCTTGTCGACATAGTGAAATCTCGAGTAGGTTACTCGAGGAGTAGAGGTAGGGCCTAAGAGGTCTTTCGAGGCCAAACGCACTATAAAATCTTGGCGTCTTGGTTTGATTGTTCCTTTCCTTATCTCTTTACATTATTGTCATTGCTATTTAGTCTTAGCTTAGATTGTTATATTGTTAGTTCATATTGTTGATTGGTTAAACATAAAACTCGAATCTAAGCATTTAGAAAGCAAACTTTTAAAACGTAAAATGAACCTATAAACTATTTACCCCCCCCCCCCTTCTAATTTCCATAGAAAAGTTAAGCACCTGAAATGATTATGTATTTTATCAGGATGGTAGAATACCAAAATGATGTAAAAGTCAAACAAATCAGAACAGATAATGGGACTGAGTTTAAAAATCATGATCTTGAGAGTTTCTGTGAAGAGAAAGGAATTTCTCATAATTTCTCTCCTCCCTATACACCTTAACAAAATGGTGTAGCTGAAAGGAAAAATAGAACTCTCATTGAGGCTGCTAGAACTATGTTGAATGGATCAGTACTTTCTAAGCATTTTTGGACTGAAGCAGTCAGAATAGCCTGCTATACTCAAAATAGATCAATCATTGTCAAAATTCATGATAAAACTCCCTATGAAATATTCAAAGAAAGAATTCCTGATATCGGCTACTTTTATGTGTTTGGATGTCCTGTGTTTATTCATAACCACAAGGATCATCTTGGCAAATTTGATGCTAAAGTTGATGATTGATATTTCTTAGGATATTCTTTTGTTTCAAAAGCCTTCAGAGTCTTTAACACAAGAAGACAACAAATAGAGGAGACTTATCATGTAACATTTGATGAAAGTATTGAAGCCATCAGGTTTACCAATACCTTAGTAGATGAGATAGGAATTGATGATTCCTTTAGATATTCTCCTGATGAATTTCTTCAAGAAGATGATCCATCTAGACAATATCAAGTTAATTCTGATGTCTCATAGTACATCATCCCTCATGGTCCTTTACTCACTGAACATACCCAAAAAAATCATGTCCCTAAAGTAATTGTTCTAAATGAGCCTGATACACCTCACACTGAGGATACTGAAGGTCCTCCTGATCTAATCAACACTGAAGGGACTCATGAACAAAATGTTCAGAATGATCAAATGATCACTCAACCTACTGATGTATCATCAGGGAATAATATAGAAGTATCAGGATGCATTACTGGATCTTTAGTCCCTAATGTCACGCAGTCTCACATCTCAAATCAAGCCTCTACAAGTTCTCATCCAGTTCCTTAGGATAGATGGTAAAGAGAACAACACATTGAACTTGTGAACATCGTTGGTAATCCTGGTAAAGGCATGCTTACAAGAAGCATGGTTGCCAAGCTTACAACTGCCTTAGCTAGTGAATGTCTATTTGCTGACTTTCTCTCTGAGATAGAACCAAAAAAGGTATCTAAGGCACTAAAGCATCTAGGATGGATTAAGGCCATGCAAGAAGAACATAATCATTTTTATAGAAACAAAGTATGGACTCTTGTTCCTCTCCCTTATGGAAAAATACCCATAGGCTCCAAATGGGTATCCAGGAACAAGAAAGATGAGCATGGTACAACCACTAAAAAATAAAGCGAGACTAGTTGCACAAGGTTATAGCTAGGAAAAAGGGATTGACTATGATGAAACCTTTGCACCAGTGGCAAGGATGGAAGCCATCAGGATATTCCTTGCTTTTGCCACATATATGAACTTCAAAGTTTACTAAATGGATGTCAAAAGTTCCTTCTTGAATGGTAAACTAAAAGAAGAAATTTATGTTAAATAGCCTCATGGCTTTGAAAGTAGTGAGTTTCCTGACTATGTCTGTAAACTTGACAAAGCCCTTTATGGGCTAAAACAAGTACCAAAGGCATGGTATGAGACACTCTCTACTTTCCTTATTTAAAATAAGTTTACCTGGGGAAGAATAGATAGCACATTGTTTATTTATAAATCAAAGGGAGATGTTCTCCTTGTTCAAGTGTATGTAGATGACATCATATTTGGCTCAACAAGTTATAAACTTTGTAAACAATTTGAGAAACTGATGACAAAGAAATTTGAAATGAGTATGATGGGAGAACTCACCTACTTCCTTGGACTACAAATCAAGCAGGATGACAAAGGAATCTCAATTTTTCAAGAATAGTACACTAGGAACCTACTCAAGAAATATGAAATTTCTGATAGTTCCTCAGTGAAAACACCCATGGTTCCTCCAAACAACTTAGGTCCTGATCTTGCTGGCAAGCCAATCAATGAGACCTCATATAGGGGAATGACTGAGTCATTGATGTACTTAACTGTAACAAGGCCTGATATCCAATTCTCCATAGTCTTATGTGTAAGATAACAGTTTAATCCAAAAGAATCACATCTAACTATTGTGAAATAAATCCTCGGGTACCTGAAAGGTACTCCAACCCTTGGTCTGTATTATCCAAAATGTTCAGGCTTTGATCTCAAAGGATATTTAGACTCAGACTATGCTGGTTGCAATATGGACAGAAAAAACACTGCAGGTGCCTATCAAATACTTGGTGGAAAATTGGTTTGTTGGAGTTCCAAGAAACAGCAGTCAATGGCTATGTCCTCAGCTGAAGCTGAATATGTTGCTGCTGCTGGGTGTTGTGCAAATATCTCATGGATGAAAAGTTAACTCAGTGACTATGCCATTCATTACAAGATGGTACCCATCTTTTGTGACAACACCAGTACCATTGCAATATCCAATAATCCAGTACTTCACTCAAGAACCAAGCATATTGATATAAGATATCATTTCATCAAGGATCACATCCTTAAAGGAGATATTGAATTACACTTCATCCTACTGAGTATCAGCTAGCTAATATCTTCACTAAACCCTTAGATAAACTGACTTTCACCAGACTAAAAGCATAATTAGGTATGTTGAATATTGATTAATCAGTCTCCCAGATCAATCATGTTCGGTATGGTGTATATTCTTTTCTCCCTAAAACATCTCCCTAAAACCATCTCCCTGAAACCCATATGAATCCATGACACTGAGGGACACATTAAATGAAGTAGCTAAATGCTCTAAGTCTTTAATTACATAATGTTCTAGGTTGGTGACTGAACACATTAAATAAGGAACAAATATTCCTTATCTAACTGTCATCTAATAGTCATGGGCCCTCACCTCAAAAAAATACTCAATTAACCCCAACATGCATTTAATGCTCACTCCCACAAACACAATCCCTTCCCAAAGTGTCTAGTCAAAGGACACTTTGACCGTTATCCATACATCATAATTGCAAAAAGGGAAGACAACAGAATGGCTAAACATTAGCCGTAAAATGGGGAATCGTGCAACTAGTAGGTTATAGCATTAAATGTGTTACCAATATAATTTTAACTTTTTCCAAAAAAATGAAAATTTTAAAATATTAAAACCTTTTCACATAACCCCTATAAATACCTCTCCTGAAACAAGAACACATACACAAATTTACAAAGCAAACAAACTCTGCTCAAATTCTCTCTCAAAGCAACGTGTGGGTGTTCTTCAATTTTTCGGTAAAAAAGCTTATATCTTAACAAGTTATTCATTGAAATCACTACTTTTAAACGTTTGTTTTGGTCAACTGTGTTCAATACAAAGATATCCATCTTCATATTGTCCCTTTTGATAACATATCACGCATTTTACGGCAGCGATCAAGGTTGAAATAAGCTTGTGACCATATGGTGTGTGATATTCTATCATTAAAATCTTTTTGTTTTCAAACATATTCATTTAAAATGACAGAACAACAAACAATCAAGTATGCTCCTCAATGGAACAACATGACTGTGGACAATGTGACTTTTTAGACCAATAATGTGGTGGATAACTTCAACTACCCACCAAATGTGCCTGCTTACAAGCCTATAATGAAATTTTTGCAAAATTGTCCTTTATACAAATATTTTACCATCTGTCCCTCAGTGGTCTATCAGAACTTCCTCAGGGAGTTTTGGAGTACCGTTGTTGCCTATGACCCTTTTCCATTAACTAATGAGCCTAAGTAATGCCCACTCAAGGAATTCCTCATCAAGTTTTCAATCTCAAATGGGCAACGACCTTTGACTTTTGATTTTAGCACCTTTTGTTCATCAACAGGCCTTGATTATAATAATGGTAAATATGTTGATCATCCTACACCTGAGGTTATTAAGAAAGAATTGGGAAAAATTGTCATCAACCCGAGTTACCTAGACAAAACCTCAGTCCTAAAAAACTCTTTTCTTGTGGCTTGGAGAATTCTGTTTACTTTTGTGATTCAGGTTCTCGGCGGAAACTACTCCTCCACTAAACAAGTAAATTCCATCCAGCAGCTCTTAGCCTACTGTCTCATCACTGGGACTGAGGTTGACATAGAGGAGATCATTTACAGTAATCTCATAACCAAGCTAATGAATAAGTCTAGGCTGAAATATGTTTCATACCCTAGATTTATCTCATGTGCTTTGCAAGTTTTACTCGGTTCTGACTACACTCTGGATGAAAATTTTAGGTTTCTACCCCCGATCCTGAGTAACTCTAATTGTACAAAAGACACATCCAAAGTCACTGACATTGAATTGACGGCCCATATGATTGCTGTAAACAATCAGAGGGACTTAGTGTCTCCACATCCTTTCTCTGCATAGAAAAAGGCAGGGAAGTCTCAGATTGTGACTTCAACCTACCCAAGTCATAGGGCTCTAAGGCTTTAGGAGAAATCTCTAAGAAGAGCAAAAGGCCTAAGTCTAAAAAGCCACCCACTAAGACCAAGGTAACACCACCCAAGCCAACAAAGGGTTCTGAGCAATCCCACTTAGTCTCCTTGGGCACCATACCTGATCTCCAAGATCTAGAGAGAAACATACAACTTGCTAGTACGGGGTTGCCTTACACAGTCGATGAGGGCACTCATAAATTACAACCTTTTCCTTAGGGTATTGCTACTCATCCCAAAGACTTAAGGGGAAACGTTCAGCCCCTTGACATGGGACTTAACCTTCAAGACTTTTGATGAAGGCACGGCAAAAACCACGCCGTGTCTTGAAGGGGTTACTTGGGGATAAAGACTCAGGGGAAAACATACCACCCACTGAACCAATAAACCCCACTAATGCTGATCTTTCAGGGACTAGTGCTAAGTACCAGGTGGATGAAACCCAGTCCACTAGATTGAGGTACCAGTCCCTGCCTAAAAATAAAGGCAAGACTTTTTCTGAAGTGCAGCCGGATACTGAATCCTTACAGTTACAAACTTTTTTTAATATTCAAGCCTACCTACTCTCTAAGGATGAATTGGATAAAGAAAGTGCTAAAGAGGAAGTACTTGCTGCAAAAGAGGACATGGATGAGGATCCCCTAGTTACTAAAGAAGTTTAAACTCCTCCACCAAATCAAGATCAGTCTGAAGCATCTCATGTTCAAGAATCTACTTCTGACTCATCCAGTCCTGACCTCAAGAAATTTGACAACACTCTTCCTCTTATTGAAATACAATTGATCAAATATCTCAGGAAGATGTTAAGAGTTCTTTTCAGTAGGATCACTGAGAACCAATGGGAACAGCATGAAGAAGCAGCAGTCTCTTATGCTAACCTCAAGGCCTCTATTGAACACTACTATGATGAAAACATTGCTTACAGATATCAGACTAACAAGCTCGTAGAAGCCTCCATGAGTTCTCTTGACAAAAGCAGCACTACCATCAGTGATCTCTACAAAGGTTTGGATGTCATCACTCAGCTTCTCAAAGATATCACCAATGCTGTCAAAGATGATCCTGCCACTAACAAGAAAATTGAGGAAGCCACTAAGACTTTTACCAAGATTTCTTCTCAGACTATTAAGATTCTCTCCTTAGTCAAAGACTTTGATTTCACTACTCTTCAGTCCACTGTGAAAAATCTTCAAGATCATGCTCTCAAGCAAGAAGAAGCATCAGCTACCTGGACAAAGTCTTCTACCAATATGGCTTGGAATCTTGGCATAAGAATGACTGTTGTTGAAATATCTTAGACTACTCTTAAACGTGAAGTTTCCTCTCTCAGACAGGACATTTTAGAGATCAAATCCATGATGATGGAGATTTATGAGGCTTTCAAAGACCAATCCTCTTCAGTACCCTCAGGCAGTGTCACTCCAACACTTGCTATCACTCACATTCCCGTAAATGTTGAGGGGGAGAATGCTACCAACAATGATACTAAAGAACCTCCCTCTCACACTGAGGGGGAGACTAAAGAACCACAATAGGCAATTCAGATTTCATCAATCAAACCAACTCAAGCTCAACAAATCATATCAACAACTCCTGAAAGTCCTCAAGCATCTCTAAGAATGGATAAAGGCAAAGGGATTGCAACTGAGTCAGATAAGGATCCCTCAAATAAACTGGTGCCTGCATCAATCATTGTTCGTCCTGATCCTGATGAAGAAGTTAAAGTTCCTTACACGATAAATGGAAAGATGTACTTCCTCACTGGCAAAGAAATGCAAGCTTACTTGGATAAAGAAGAGTTAATCAAGAAAGCTGAGGAAGAAGCAAGACTCATTGCTATGTCCAAGCCTGAAGTGATCAAAGTAGTACAGAAAGAGGTTGAAAAGATTGGACTTGACCTAAAGAAAATTGCAAGTGCTAAAGCAGGTGAAAAGTTTAAGAAGGCTCAGGAAGCTGAACACTAAGTCCTCAAGAGAGAGCACTCAAAAAGATTAAAAGACTGACACAGCTCAACAAGAGAAGAGTTGAACAATACATATGGACTATGACAAACAGAATCAAGCCTAAAACTATCACTGATGTCAAAATCTATCCCAATACCAAGCCGGTTGTACTCTTTGTATACATGAACAATGATGTGAGAAACTATGAGGTCCATGACCCATTCAGGTTCTCATACTTTAGGGTTACTGAATTGGATGAATTGGGTCCAATCATACAAAAGAAAAAGAACTCCATTGTTAAAGAGCTGATGATATCCTTGAGCAAGAGGTATGAAAGGTTATAGAAGATTCCTGGGGAACTTGGAATTCAACATGCTCTTCCTGCTCCAGTCCCTGAACAAGCCTCATCCCAAACCTCATAAAGAAAAAGGAAACATATGGAACTAGAACCTGAGGTCAAAGTTCCTGGGTTAGAATGTAATCAAAATATCCCTAAATGTGTTCCATTCGTGAACAATATGGTCATCGAAGAGCCTGAATATGAGATCTTCTTCACAAATATGTTTGGTGATTAGGCATTCCAAAGATGGAATGATATCTACAAGGTAGGGGAGGAGTCTCTTGTATCATACCTGGTGATGGCCTCAATGGTCAAGACTGAAGAGAATGCAAGATTCTCCCTAAAGCTTAGAAAGTTTATTGCTGATCATCCAGACCAAGAGAAGCTAAAATCAAAGAAAGTCAAGTTGGAAGCTCTCGGATACAAAATGGACTGAGTATTTATGATGTAATTTTTTGTTATCTTTTGTAATAGATAATAGGGCCTTGTAATTGATTAATGAAGTACTTTTTGTTAAAACTCGTATCCTTAGAAAGTTTTCCAGAACACAGTGTTAGAAGAAGCTGTATGTACTCACTCACACTGATAAACACTTAGGCTAGTTTTATATCCAAATAGGGGGAGATTGTTGGACCAATTTCATTGCCCACTGATCTTTCACGTAGGATTTGAATACAAAATAACCTAAGTGTAATTATCATTTAACAATTCAAGGTCACTGTGTGAACAGTCACTCAATGAGTTACCTTCAAGATGCTCAGCCTGAGTCTACAAGAAAGACTCTAGCATTCAGTAAGGTAGTGAATGAAGTCTGAGCCAAAGAAGAAGGTGATGGGTTCAATGAGTTGTGACAATAGACTCATTGAGCCCCATACGATCTCCAACAACTAGAAGAACCTGAAGACACGAGACTAAAGAATAGGCGGGATAGTTTGAAAGCGGATAAGTCCAAGCACTTATCTCCTGAAGTCAACTTATCCTGAAGAAGGGTATAAGACAAGTTCAGTGTCAGACTGAACTTGGAAAGAGCATTTGTCCCATACTTAGAATAGAAACTGTGATAGTGATAAAGCAGTACAAATATACTAACAAATTAGAAGTAGGATTAACCTATGTAGTATAAATAGAACTTTTGTAATGGAGTAGATGTCAAGTTTGTGCATTCAAAGTTGTAACTTTCACAAACACACATGTACTCCTCCAAATCTACTAAGTCTTCGAGCAAGCTCAGTTGGTTAGCATAGTAGTTAACTTTGCATAACACTTTAGGTTTATGCAAAGTTATTTGTGAGGAGATCATACACGTACATTGTCATTCAATCCCCATTGTAGTTCTGCATACAATGGGGTATAATTCTTAATAAAAAGAATTAAACATTGAAAAGTTATTTTTATGTCTTTTACTTACTAGTTATATTTACGCACACAAATCTTTTCAAAAGACAAATTGTTTACTTTACTTGCTAGCCATGAGTTAGTTAATGATATCTCCACCAATCATACATGGAGTCCAAATACACCTTTTTGACTTATACAAATTGGTAGACTGCATGGGAGGTTACCTTAGTGTGTATTTTGGCCAAGAATTTGGTGCTATTGCAGAGATACTTGGATTGACAAGAGAAGATGGTGAAAAGATCAAAGGATGCTACATGAATTACCTTGATATCTATACATCATATTATAAGACAACAAGAGCACCACAGATACCTACAAATGTAGAAGAAGGCTCAGAAAGCCTTGAGTCCTACCAATGGAACAAGGACAGGCCTGGTGCAACAATGGCTGTCCAGAAAGGAAAATAAAAAATAAAGCACTATGGGATAAAGCTCGAAGAAGATACA
>BQNB010038444.1:0-48746 GCA_026074375.1 Tanacetum coccineum | reverse complement strand
ATAATATTAAAAGGAAAAGGTAATTATCTTTAATTTTGTCATAATAGGCAATCATCCTTATCCCACAACATAATAGTTACACAATTGCCACCTTACGTCGCGAGATGCCTGGAGTTGAGTTTCTTGTTTCGTTTGTGGTTGTTCATGAGTTTCTTGGTGGCTTTCTTGACCTTTTTTCTCCTGAATAGTGACGTAAGAAAATATAATTACCACTTTTTGAATATATGTATTAACAAACAAACACTTGCAAATTTGAAATCTCTTTTTTGTAATTTGTCTCTGAGTCAAATTTTTAGTTCTACTTATAAAACCTATCGATGTAGGAACTAAAGCATGCAATGCCAAGATACTAAGATGCCCATGTACATATGAAAACATGTATATCTCTACTACACATGAGAATGCTCATTCTCAGTATAATTTTTGGCTGAAACATTATGTGTGGTGATTAAATTTATAGCAGTATATAATATCATACAACTACATCCAAATATCCGTTCACACTACCTTGAATTTATACGCCCTTTAAGACCCATGACACCACACCTGGTGTAATGGAACTTTTTCTATATGACCCATATGGTATAAAATGGGAATTTAAAATGCCACGTCTAGGTTTTGTCTTGTACGAAAATGCAATATCTAGGCTGTTGAAAACAAATTCTTCTGAACTTGCAACTCCGACTATAAGACAAGGTACTTTTATAAAACTGCGAGTATAATTCTGTGTATTTCTAGAATGCCTTTGGTTAAATAAACTACCATCCATCATAAGGGTCTAATTCAATCTTCTATTATTAAATGAATTATTTATTAAAATTCAATCTTCTACTATTTTCTGTTGTTAAAGTTGGAGTGTCATTTTTAATAAGAACTATAAGGCAGAGCCAAAGAAAACAAGCTGTACAAGAAAGAAGCTACAAATAAAAAACAAGAACCAAACAGAGACAGACTAAACATGTCTTCAGGGATATATAGATGAAATTTATTAAAATATTTAACTTTTTTTGGTACAACTTAACCCGTAACATCAATAGACAAAATATACCTCTAAAGCATTTGCAATGGTGTCACCAATTTGGTTAAGTGATGTTATCCTATCCAAGCCCGTCTTTACTGTTGGACCGTCCATTTTCTTTGAAGGATCAGATTGTTCATATTGATGCGGAACCGATATTTAATGATATGTTAGTAAAATGATAATTGTCTGATAACAAAGTGGTACCGATTAAGAGCATAAACTCTCACTATCGTATTTCAAACTCTGATCTAAAACGATATGAAATGCAAAAAACAATATTCACCTGGGCAAATTCAACTTATACCTAATTTCAATTTAATGTACTCAACTTTTTTTTCTCAATTTAATATACCAAACTATTTTTTTGTTGCAATTTAAGACAATTATCAGGTTATCACGTCACCAACCGGTTCTCCAACATAATTTTCCAACGAACTAGTTTTTTGACGACCCACCGTCACCACCTATTGTTGTATTGCTGTATTCTGTAATGATAACGGAGACTCATAGTTTGGAAAAAGTTGTGTGGCCTTTGATTTAACGAAGAATGACAAAAAAATGGTCGGGCGTGGAGCACTTTCACTTCAAAAGTCTATGATATTATATCTACAACTAAATTTCAGAAAATCTCAAAAGATTAATTAATTTGGCAGTGGAAGGAACTTTAAAGGTGGTTTGATCACGTGATAGCCACTACACGACATCAATTTAGTAACAACAACAGAGTAATCACATTTACATACAATAAAAATTAAAAACATATAATAAGGATAAGATAGAAACATTTAAACATTAACATTTGGATAAAATCAAAGCACATGTGTTTAATAGAATACAACAATTAAAGACAGTCAAAGCGCATGCCAGAGGTTTTTGTTAGGGTTAATTGTCTAAAAATGTATTATATACTTGTCACATTTTGTCATTGTATGTAGACAACTATTTTTTTTGTCATCGTGTCGCTCAACTTTTGAATTCGTGCTATTGTGTGTATTCTGCGACTATTTTTGCATGTAAAATTACCATTTTACAGTTCAAAATTTGAAAAAAGTGAGGGTAAAATGGTCACAAAATACACACAATAGCACGAATTTAAAAGTTGAACGACACAATGGCAAAAAAAATAGTTGTCTACATACAATGACAAAAAGTGACAAATATAGTACATTTTTAAGCGATTAACCCGTTTTTGTTGTTGCGGTGGTAGCGTTTTGGTGTGTTGTGGTGATAAATAAAGGTGGTGATGACGGGCTATGCTGGTGGTGGTGGGTTATAATGGTGGTGGTGGTGATAGATGAAGGTCAAGTCGTCGGAAAATCAAGTCGGAGAAGAAGGTGACATGTCGGTGACCTGGTAACTTGTTAATTGTCTTCAATTGCAACAAAAAATAAGTTGAGTATACTAAATTGAGAAGAAAAAAAAGTAAATTACATTAAATTGAAATTTGATATAAGTTGGGTACACTTTTATGCAATTTGGCCTATTCACCTGGTTGGTTGTTGAGAAATTATTATTCTCTGGCTTGGCATTGATAGGAGAATTTAACTGATGACGACCTTCATCGTCAAGAATGGCTTTAGCTTTCCTTGCTAAAACGCCCCAAAAGCCTCGTGGTTCATTCGTACTTTTCATTGAAGTAAAATCATATGTTGTAGAAGGCTGTTTTCAAGAATTATTTTTATTTATCAAGTTATAATCAACAAAAATATACTACTAGCTATTACAACAAGAATTATTTTAAAGTTCTATTTTCGAGTTTTGGAACGTTAAAATGTGTTTGTGTCTGAATTATGTCTTCCATTTCATTAACATTAACATTACCATTAACATCTACATTGTTAATTAATACACATGACAGCACACACACAATTCTGGCTAATAACATATGCAAGCATGGATTTCGTGAGAAAAAGTTTCGCACACATACAAAATTTTAAAAAAATGAAACCTTGGATCGGTTATTAAACGAGGAGTGAAGAGCGCCAGAGGAGGAGCGAAAACCATCTAAACGGCGTTCAGATGATGATGTAGCGGTTGTGTCATCCTCGTCAGGGTGACGGATAATGTCTTCCTTGAACGTGGAAGACCTAGAAAGTCCGGGCTTTCTACGATACGCCATCCTTGTCTTAATTATCTTGGTTTACAATATACAAAAAAAATAGCGAGTCTGTTAACGTTAGAAGGCAACAAAGGCCACCGGAATGAACCGGTAGTACCACCGGTGGGCACCACAACGGCAATCCAGCAATTGGAGAATGAGAGATCATGAAAAACACACCCAACACTTTTTTCTAACAAACTTTCCAATTTTGGCATTAGAATTTCTATTGCACTTTTTAACAAAAAATATGTATGTACGTTCTTTAATAGAGTATGCAAAAAAATTTCTCTCCACTATTTTCATTTTTCACTTTCGGTCCAACTATTTAATTTTGTTGTGTTTTGAGCCAAAGTTATTGGTATGTTCTTTAAGGGAGTATCATTTTGAGATAATCCTCATTGTCACAACAGTATATATATATATCATTACAACATTGTGTTACATACAAGAAATGGTTGCCTAAAGATTTTATCATGTTTCAAAACCAAAGTTAACAGGTCAACTCATACATAGTCTTTTGCTTATTGTGAACCACAACACATACATACCGCAATCCTTAATACAATACTATTTTGCGGCCGAGAAACTTAACATTTATTACTATCATTATTCAGACAAAAATAGAAAAGAAACTAATTACCAAAACGCTTTTGGGTCAATATCTGGAATACAGATCTATCTCACTTTCCTTCACTAGGCTCTTGTATTTCAAGTGCAATCTCAAGCTTTTCCACAACGAGAGACATTGTTGGGCGTTCTTCATGAGATGTCTGCAAACATTGAAATGCAATGTCTGTAAATACATCCAAAGAAGAAGGATCCATTTGTTGCTTGAGATCTTCAAAGATAATCTCATCTAGTTTCTTTTGTTCATAGCTTTCTTTCCACACAGGGACAAAAACCTTTAGCTGACCATTGCTATTTTCAACACATAGTCTCCTACACAGGACTTCCAACATGACTACCCCAAAAGAGTACACATCCGACTCCTTGGTTACAGAGTATGTTTCCATATAGACTGGATCACAGTACCCCGGGGTACCCACAATATCGCAGATAACAAACGAATTATGCGGATCAACGGGGCCATTTTTGACAACCCAAAATTAGAGTTAATTGCATTTTTGGTCCCTATGGTATGGCCAAATTACATTTTTGGGACCCTAACTTTCGAAATTGCAATGATGTCTTTATTTTCAAGTTTCTTTTGCAAATTTGATCCCCGAGCCGGGACCAAATCTGCAATTTGGCCAAACCACAGGGACCAAAAATGCAACCCAAAAGGACCAAACCTGCAACCCAAACTTGAAAATAGGGACCATCACTGCAATTTTAAAAGTTAGGGTCCCAAACCTGTAATTTGGCCATACCACAGGACCAAAAATGCAATTTACTCCCAAAATTATAAACCTTAGCATTCAGTTTTTCATTGAGCAGGATGTTGGAACTTTTAATGTCACAATGAAGTAATCTTTGGTGTGTCCCTTGGGGATCATGAAGGAAGCTTAGTCCTTTGGCAGCATCAAGACAAATCTTGATTCTTTGTGCCCATGTAAGAGTTGCGTCATTTAAATGCTTATCAAGACTTCCGTTAGATGCATGCTCGTATACGAGGACCATCTCACCCCCTTGGGTGCAAAATCCCAAAAGAGATAGGAGATTTTCATGCTAACAAGAAATCATCCTTACTTCTTTATAGAACTCGAGATCTCCTTGCCAATATGTACGATCTATACGCTTCATAGAGATAAGGCTTTTGCCCTTAGAGTGAGATAATTCACCTACATATACCTTTCCAGACTCACTAGTTCCGATAACTTTGTTTTCATTAAAGTTGTCGGTAGCTGATTTGATCTCTTCGAGTTAGATTTCAAGATGTTTATTCTCTGCTACAAAGGATGCCATTGTTTGTTTAGAGAGAATGAACCAAGGAAAGTGGTGTTTGTTATCTCTCGTACGTACCAAAAGATGATTAGGAATAAGGAGACCAATGAAGGCAAAGAAATATTTATTTTCTTTGATTAGTTCAATGACAGGAATCATTAATCTCCATGATTTTGATTACACCACTAATATTAACTAATAACACTTTTTATCTAATTTTAAATAAACTGATTAATGTTGATCTGAACTTGTCTAGTAGTGGGAACATGCTGCGAAAGTGGGTCTCCTTATTAAAGCAAATTGTTTAGTCAAGCAATCACATGTGCTGGCACATAATCAAGTCTCTCTCTTTAGTTGACTTTTTATGGTCAATAAGTAAGAGCAAAGACCATTCACCATTGTAAAAAAATATCTTGTTGTAAAACAATAAAGTAAAAAACAATAAACAAGAGGATAGAGAGAATGGAAAATTATCTTATTCATCTCATAATGGAAAACTATCAATATTAATAGATATGAACATCCATTCCATATTTATCCATAACACTCCTTCTTGGATGTCTATTAATACGCTTTAAGAATGCTGCCTTATTAAAAACCTTGTCAGGAAAATCCAATGGGATAAAACCATGACCTAGGGAAAAAGAGTGCAGCGCGTATTATCTGCCTCTGATAAAAATATCACTTGAGATCTTTGAGTAGGCTCATTCCAATGTTGTGACTTAGTTTCAGAAAATTTGAAGTAGAAAGTGCCTTGGTAAATAGATCCACCAAATTGTCGCTTGAACGAACTTGTTGAACAATAATATCACCATTCTTTTGTAAGTCATGAGTGAAAAGAACTTCGGCAAAATATGTTTAGTCCTATCGCCCTTAATACAACCTTCCTTAAGTTGAGCAATGCATGCTGCATTATCTTCATACAAAACTGTTGATGCCTCATTCTCTGAAGAAATACCGCAGGATCTACGTATGTGTTGTGTCGCATTTCTTAAACAAACACATTCTCGACTTGCTTCGTAGATTGCCAGAATTTTTGCATGGTTAGATGAAGTTGCCGCGATTGTTTGCTTTACCGAACGCCATGAAATTGCAGTTCCTCCACTTGTGAATACATACCCAGTTTGAGATCTACCATTATGAGGGTCAGACATATATCCTGCATTTTCAAAACCAACTAAGCTTGTATTTTATGGGTTAGTGAAATATAAACCCATATCCTTTGTACCTTGAAGATATCAAAATATATGTTTTACTCCATTCTCCTCGTAGGACATGAGCTATATCTTGCTAATAGGTTTAAAGAAAATGTAATATCAGGTCGTGTATGACCATCAAGAAACATTAAAGCCCCGATAGCACTTAAATATGGAACTTCAGGACCAAGAATTTCCTCATCAACATCTCGAGTTCGAAATGGGTCCTTTACATCAAGTGTCCTAACAACTATTGGAGTACTTAGTAAATGTGATTTGTCCATATAAAATCTTTCACAATTTTTCAATGTATGCTTCTTTGCATAAGGAGATTCCATCTTTAAGATGCTCAATTTGTAACCCAAGACATAATTTTGTCATTCCAAGATCTTTCATTTCAAATTCTCTTTTTAAGCACTCAATAGCCTTAGAAAGTTCTCCACGTGTTCCAATTTATATTTATTTCATCAACATACATATCAATAATAACACATTCAGATCCGGATCTTCTAATAAAAAGGCATGGGCAAACATAATCATTCTTATATCATTCCTTTAACAAATACTCGCTAAGACGATTATACCACATTCGCCCATACTGTTTTAACCCTTAGAGAGATTTATTCAACTTAATTGCATATTTTTTTCGAGACATATTTTTACATGATTCAGGTAGTTTAAACCCTTCAGGGAGTTTCATGTAAATAGAGCCATACAAATAGGCTGTCACTACATCCATTAAACGCATATCCATACGTCAGACAACTCATTCAAGTATATCATCAAACTTTACAAGTTATTCATTACCAACACCATGTATGACCACTTGCCAAAATTTAATGGTTCATACATATTTTAGCATGACATATCTAAATCAATATTGTGATCATCATCTTTGTAAATCAAGGGGGTCTCTCCAACATCATGTGACTTCATACACATGACCGTTGTTTTTTCATATAAAGATAGTTTGCATTTGCTTTAGTTTTCATGATGTACATATATACCATCCTTTAGATGTTCAATTCATAAGCTAAGACAAACTGTGTCTTTTTGTTTCAAATTTAACTTCTATGCATTTAGTCGCATTCACTATCATAAAACCAAAATCTCTTTATAAAGTTTCCTAGGCAAACATAATTTTTTATTTGGCACATTACTATACACCAATGTGATTATAACACATATGCCAAAACATCATTAATTCAATACAATCAAGTAGTGTTCTCGAGAACTTTTCTTATACGCTTAAGCATTAAAATTCACTAGCATGCTTTATGCATTTTATATAAAATCTTAAAATCACATGAGCTCTATTAATATATCATTTAGACGCATATCGATTACTTATTACATTGCCAGACTTAAAAAATATTAAATGCATTATTGGATCTACCACATGAGAACATGTCTCCTTATGATCATTTCTATGTCTTTACGAATATATTGTGTGCCATTGGTTGTGCCGTAAATACGAAAGTTCCAATACATCAATTTCTCTTTCTCATAAAGATCAATGCATATCTAATAATGTTACACATTCATGTGTACGGACTTTAAGTCCTAGTAATCATGTATCGTCACAAGAGACTTCAATCTTTCCTTATTTCTTTGCGTCTTTACATCTTTTGGCCACTCATTTAAACATCTGCACTTCCTGCAGGTATTCTTCCCTGATCCTCACCATGATTATAGCGCTATTTATTTATTTACATAATCATTACCATGGCCATTATCTTATATAATACTATCGACGTCGATTCATTACTTTTCGATTCCTAATTCTACTAGACATCCCATTGTATCATTTGTACCCGGGGTTTTTCAATTACCTTCATGTCTAGTGTCTCTTTGATTGTTATAGGGTCTTTATTACCTTGATTCAACCTTCTTAACTTTCTTGATCCATTTTATTTATTCATTTAAGGATTTTAATTGGAATCGATTATTTTATCACGTTGCATACGTGCCATAGACTCACTACCATTTTAAGGTTCTTACTACTGGGACAAACATTGTAATTGGAGCATTAGCAGCGTATATATGATCTTAGTCACTTCATTTTGGTCACTTAACTTGTCTGACAATTACTAGATCTAGAATATAAATTGTCTCTTGAACTTCAAGTTCATATTCATTATCGTGAGGATCAACATTTATATTATCTTAATTCATTTCAAATTCCTCGCTGCTCATTCTTTCCCTAAATGAATTATCAATCTCAACATCCATTTTGTGCGTTGTGATGGATTTACTATGATATATATCGCACATTTACAATATCTCACATGAGAACTATATGGTTTGTGACCAAAAACCATTATAATGGGGAGGATTTATTATAAATTGTTAGCAAGATGCGAATTCATATGTTATAACATGCTCCCTAAACTAAAACTTTTGTTCTCATAATTATTGGCTTTGTAATCAACTGAAGATGTTTTATAAACATTTCAACAAAAGCAATTCGCGTATGAACATAGGCTTCATAAAGTTCAACACTTAATCCAATAATCGCCCGATACTTGAAAGTATTCATCACCATTCTCAATAATTTTATTTAGAAAACCGTGCTCGTATTTTATAAATCGAGCATTAATTACGCCAACTTTAAGTTGCGTCTTTGGTGATCATTTTGACGATGCATCGATTTTAAAACTCAAAATGATCCCCATGATGGATGTATAGGCCTACATACATCCCCATTATATTATTTTCAAAATTTTATCGGACAAAATCCTTACTTTAATTTGGTGATGATAGATGAACAATTAACATCTAATGAGAACAATGAAATCTATCTTTCAAGAAACTTGGTTCTTTTATACATTTCGCATCATCATTGACACGGAATGGTCTAACCGATCATGCCAATTCTTACGCATATACTTCTAGTTTATGGCCACATTTGTGTTACTTTCACTTAACTTCGTGTGAGATCTTGGCTCATAAACTTTTAATCTATGACCACGTGTAATTTTGTTTCATTGGACTCTTTTTTTTAACATTCAAATATTAAAAAGAATTTTGATACATCATCACATTTTTATCAACCAAATTTATATAAGCTATTTTATAGCTTTCGCAAAGTTCAACATATTACGCACATTTTATGTCTTTCATAAAGTTCAACATATTATGCACATTAGCCTATAGCATTGCTAAAGGATAAAACATATACTTGTTAAGTTTCACTATTTAGTACTGCCATTAATCAATTAAGGATATATCATAAGCAAATAAAAACACGTAATAACTAATTGCACATATATGATAAACCCAATGGCACAAATATACGTATAATAAGACATCTTATATACTCCATATATAAAACATTAAGTATTATGTGGCAATCTTCATAATGGTTAGTTGGGAGGTAAATATATGGCCAATTACATTCACCAATTAAAAACCGAATAATTGTAAATTAATTTATTAATAACAGGATAACAATTTTTTTGGTGTTACATATTTACTCAAAATTATTGCAAATAACAACTTGATATTTATCAAGCTCTGTCATCTTTTACTTTACGGTATATCATTGCCTTACACTGTGGTCATGTCTAAAGGCAAAATATCAAAGTCTATAAGTTTTGGCCATGATAAACTTTATGTTAGCAGTACATGCATGTTAATTTATATATATAACTCAAGTTGGATCTGGGGATATGGAATGTAACGATTCTTAATTACCCGTTAGAAAAAATTGATATTATATATATAATCATTAGAGATGTTAGTTACTGTTCATCGTAACAACTGTTCATGCCCCAACCCAATGACACTAACCCAGCCTAGTTTCAACTAGCCTATACCTTCGAGCCATTTTCCCTTTTTCCTTATCATCTCATTCCATCACCGATTACCCTAGTATTAGCTCGATCATTCTAGAGCTACCCTCATAATTTATCCGCATAACAAACCTTACATACGTAAATTGCGTTATGGGTTTTTAGTAATGATGGACTATGGTACAAAACCACAAACTCTATTGGTGGTTAATTTTTGGATGATGATTAATTGATGCGGTGTCTCTGCCGTCTCTTGGATGGGTAGTCGGATAGTTTCGATTACATGTAGGAGGTTGATCCTTATTCCGAATTGTGAGTTTAGCAACCCTATCAATTTTTTTGTATGTATTTTTTGGGAGGGGTTGAAATTTTAGTGTTTGCTTATTTTTCTGCTTATGGTTTTGCTTATTTTAAAATTTTTACACATAAGCAGGTCATGAGTTTTTGCTTTGGATTCTCTTATATTATGTCGGTCTTAAATTGATGTTAGGAATTGTATCAAGACTCATTAGATGGTTACATTCTCTTTTTAAGCTTCTATGGACCATAAGCAGATAAAATAAGCAATCACTGGCTTTGGGGTGTAATTATTTCTATTTTTTTGTTGCCTTTATATGGTCTTTTAAGTCTGATATGTGGCTATAAGTTTTGTGTTTCCAGATGTTTGAGAAACGCGGTTAGTTTCACACATCAAAAGGTGTGGTTTAGCTACAGGCGTTTGATGTGATATACAAGTACTTTTGCGTATAACCTATAGTCATAAGCTTGGGTTGTTGATCGGGCATTGGGGGGTATTTGACCCGTATCTTGGCTGGGCAACCAGGATGGTATTTAAATAAGTGCAACCGATGTTTGCAGCCATGTGTATTGCGTATACATGTTTTTGGCAGATAATCCTTTGTGCAATAACATTTTCTTACTATTTCAAAATCCATTTAAGGTTACATTTTAGTTTGAGGCATAACAGGTGCGCCAACCTGTGATTTAGTGACTTTTACTCTATTGCAACGTTATTGTTGTGTGACAGATTTTTTTGTCGGTATTGGATATGGTTGTTGGTGTACACTTGAATATGGTGAAATGTTTCAAGGCTTCATACTTCACGCATCGGTAGGGTAAACCATCGGGTTTGCAACCATGCCAGACGTATTGCCTTTGGTATTAGATATGGTTGTTGGTTACACTTGAATATGGTGAAATGTTTCAAGGCTTCATACTTACGCATCGGTAGGGTAAACCATCGGGTTTGCAACCATGCCGGATGTATCGCCTTATATGAAATTTCAACCTGTTTACTATGGAGCATGTAGGAAAATGCCACAAGCCTGCTTCTTTTTTGTTTGTGCTTACTTTGGCCAGTTTCATTGGCCTGTATCATTTAGTATATGTGTCATTTTCAAAGGAAAGGCATGTTTATCTAAATCAAAAGTATCATTCTTTGCGCATTGGCATGGTAAACCGTTGGGTTTCCAATGATGTCGGATGTATAACGCAAACATTTCGACAGAACGAATTTTGTTGTTTGCAGCCTTTGCAAATGTGTTCCATCATTCGACTTCCATTACCGTTACACTTATTTGAGGTTGTAACAAATTTAAAGCCCCTGTGACTATTGTGGGTAAGTATCTTACTGTGCATACGTCTTCTTGCCTATTTGAATCGACCAAATTGTAACCTCATTTACTGCTTTTATTGATTGCAAGCGATGATGATGTTCTAAGAGTTGTGAGTCTTTGATTGACGGGGACGTGTGAACTCAGCATTCGTCTTGGCAAGCCAACACCACCAAACAGGTTATTGCAGCCAAGGTATGGTGACCGTCGTTTCATTTTGAAATACAGTTACATGTCTGACCCATTAGGAAACGCAATTGAAAAAGATACTATAGTATCTGATTGTTATATGTGAAACTCAGATCACGGTGTTATATGTGACACTCAGAAAACACTTATGGTGTGGCAATGATGAACAAGAGCGATTCGTAACTTGGCGAGGCTACCCTACCGGTATGCAGACATGATACGCTTCAAACTGAAGCTCTTAACTGAGCCCATCAAAATTCCCTGGACAAGAATCTTAGGTAACAGAGCATTAAAGGCTTTTGATTCAGGTTGTGTTCATTTAAGGTTGTTCGCACTTAAATTTATTTTGAGACTAGCAAGTGTGCCAACCTGTGATTCGGTGACTTTCACTCTATTGCAACGTTGTTGCTGTCTAACAGTTTTTTTTCTCGGTATTGGATATGGTTGTTGGTGTACACTTGAACATGAAAGTCATCCGTCTCAGGTATGTTAACTTTCTGTTTCGCTAACCATTCAACAAATATGCCATGAATATATAATTTCATTTTTTCAGCTAAATATTACTAAGGTTCCAATTAACCGTTTACCTATTTTTTGATTGTTGTTGTATTTTAGGTGTGAACACGCACCTAAGCGCCGATCCCAACATGTAGCAATTTGGGGTTTGCATCTGTTGTTCATGATTTTGATCGTTTGCCATTAGCTACAACCAGTGAAACAACTTAATCGAGTAGGTATTAGCCTCTTTTCGTTTTACAAGTTTTGATTTATACTTTGCACTGAAACATGTATAAGCTATTTCTATTAAATGTGTTTCAAGGAGGGACTATCGTGTCCTGCAATGTTCTTAAAACTCACAGGATGTTCATGCGCCGTCATCTCAGCCAGCGCCTTGGGACTCGTGTCTTGGGTCAAAAAATGTGCATGCTGCTTTTGGCTTGGACAATAGCCACGGCCGATGTGTTCGTCAATGTAATACATTCACTTTTCCTTTATGGTTAAGTACTGCCACTAATGTGCTGCAACCTCCTATTTTTATTCGCCAGAGTTTCATGTTTTTTTGTTTTTATAGGTAGAGCTAACCTATTTCAAAATACATGTAGCACTCTGCGCATACTCAAACAATAACAGAATGTATCAAGTATGTTTCGCTAACCATTCAACAAATATGCCATGAATATATAATTGCAAGTGGCGTGTTGAGATGGCGGATGCTGAAAAAAACCTAGCCATAGCAGCAAATACAGATCCATGTCTACAGTTAGATGCATTTAAGAGGAATACTTGGCATGTACTAATAATGATTGTCCATTTAATTTTTATCAATAAAACTATAAACATGAAATAATCCATCCATCTTACATTAATAGAAATGCAACAAGTGGGAAAATGTTCATTCCTTTATATATTTTTTATGCAAATGTGATCAAATTAGAGTACCATGGGCTGCTGCCATGCGGAAAATTAGTGGTATCACTTTTATTGCCTTTGTGTATTTAGTTTTTGCTCAGGTTAAGGCAGTTCATTAGGCCTATAACTTGCCAAACAGACGTGTGATTTTATATTAATGCGTTTATTGTGTGATTACGGTAAGGGTAGGACTAACCTAATGTGGTTATTTGGTATGTGATAGCCATTTCTGGGCAAATTTGGATTTATTTGCTTTGTTTTGTGGGTTGTTTTGTTATCTGTTTAAGGACGGTTGAAATGTACTAATGCTGCGTGACTTTCTTATACGCACCTTAATAAGGCCCGCGGCAACGCGCAGGGTATCTTGCTTGTTATAGTATCATACATGACAGTAAAAGAAAAAAAACAAATACATGAACTTTACAACCATTATTATACACCTTATACGTGGCTATTCATTTACTTTCCCATCAAGCAAACTTTGGCCAAACAATATATATTATTTTGTGCATATCAAGATGATGATAGTGCCGATAAATCTATAATACCATCTAATTATCGATCATGCTTATCTTATCACACATCAATCACAAGAAAGTTTAAATCTATATAAGCATTTTAATTTTTCATCACAAATAACTACTTACTGTTTGTGTCACATGTATGACCCCGTTAATGTATATTGTAGTCCATTAATTGTGTTAATACAAACCATGTTGTTCGAAACGTGTTAAATTAAATCAAGAAAAAGTTTTTCTCATAATACAACCACATTATAAATATATATTAATAGCCAGAAATTGAAATGTGTGCCCACATTAATATGCTTCATGGGTCAAAAGTCATTCAATGCTGCTGATCGGAACCCGCACCGAAACCCGCCGAAACTTGCCCCGACCCGCCTGAGAAATCATTTAACCCGCAAGAAAATTAATGCACCACGTAGCTTTTATTAAGTCATACGTGTCCCTCATTAACACATACTACTTATCAGTCTCTCTCTCTTCTTTCTCCCTCCTCCACCAAACACGCAGTCTCCTTCATTCTTCTTTTTCTTGAATCTTCTTCCCACCGACATCAAAACATCTTTATGCCAATATATTTTATTAATTTCAAGATGAATTAATAGAAGATACAAGATCGATATGAGCTAGCCCTAATCTCCAAAGTCATTTTATATCTACCTTATTGTTTCATAAAGTGTTATAATATTGTTTATTGCTTATACTGATTTTAAGTATTGATTTTTTTAGGTAAAGTGCTAAAGTGAACACATGGTGGCTGGAGCAGTAACCGGTTTAAAGTCAGCCATAAGAGGTATAGTCGCTTTAATTTTAGGTGATTCTCTTCTATCTTGATTGTCTTTTTAATTTTTGTTGAATATTTTTTTAATTTTTGGGATGAAAGATTATTTGACACTAATACACATTTTAGAGTTTGAAGTAGTGAAATTGCTTATTTTTATGTATTAGGATTAGAAGTAGCAAAATTAATTTTTTGATTCACTGAGTTTTTTCTATATGGATTCAGCAAGTATTTGCTCTTCATTTGTTTCCCTTGGACCAAAATATACTAAATCTACACGGCAAAGAAAGGATGGCAAATAATTAATCTTAGCATTTTGATGTCAAATAGGCTATAACTTTTTTCTGCATTTGTAGTATGTTATGCCAATAGTGCGTCTTTGGTTTGATTGAGTGATTGGTATGGTTTGGCGTGATTTGCATATGTGTTATTGTACAAATTAAGAACCTTATTTAAGTGGATGTTATTATAGATCTAAGAAACATTGCTAATCGCATAACTAATGTGGTCGACTGTAAATTATCGAATGTAGCTTGCTTTATCAATTTACCAGCACGTAAAAGTACCTTTGTGGCTTACTAGAAATGAGCATCCGAATTATCTAGTGACCTGTTTTGATCCCATAACGCTTTCATTGCAGATATGTGTTTGGGAAATGAGTTTCCCATCAGAATCGAAGAAAATGATCACACCAGTGACGGAAAAGTAAACGAGGTTGGCATGTTCTTCTTTTTTATATATGTGGTATGTGCTTAAATACACATACCTTTTACATAATCAAACGAGCTAAAAAGACCAATAATGACCAATAAATATAGAAAAATTCATTGTATTCGTTTGTATTGTGAATTATGTCTTGCAGGTAACAAATATTTAACAAAGGACGAAAAACGAAGCAAAAAGAACAAAACCGAGCACAGGAATGGAAAGAGCATGAAAAGACGGAGCCGAGGACATATCAGAGAAAAATGGGCCAAACCGTACCCAAGATAATGGGCCGAATCAGTCCATTAAACCAAAAAGTCCAAAACATAAGCCCATTAACCCTTAAATAAAAGCCCTAAACTGTTTGCATCGTTAGTCCTTGAGGACTAACACTGGCAGTCCTTTTCCCCATTTCACCGTTAGTCCCAGATTAACCAGTTAACCCAACTCCCATTACATTCTTAAACCTGGTCAACAATAGTCAAAATAGAATAAAATACATCAAAACAGAAATCGAATTTCCCGCCAAGAAATTCTACTATTCACCCTCTAATTCCATTTACCCCGATACTCAACAATGGGTAAACTCCTCTTTACCCCCACTTAACCCGTCCTTCTAGAAACCTACTGACAACCTGACATACAAAATGCCACGCTGGCAATCCGTGTGAGAACAATGATTGGTGATGTGACAGTTTTGAAGAATCAAAGGCTGAGATTAAAAGATGCAAGTAGCGGTTTAAATCAAGGGCTTAGATTATTGTTTGGGCTACACTATTTTCCTCCTCACACAACAAACACAGAGCAGACCCCGCTCCTCTTCATCAGTTTCTATAGATAGGGCATAGAATTCCTCTTTAAAGGGGGAAGGGGGATTAGGTTAGATTAGTTTAATTTTCAATACCATTTAATTCTGTAATTGTCTTTTAAATATTGTAATTTTAGTTTTTTTTAATAAAAGTTTAAGTTTCCTTTAATTCTGTTTGACTTTATCTACTTTTACTTTAAGCTTAATTTTCCTATTATTGTTGTTATTAAGTTCTCATAAGCTCATTTACCTTAATGTTAACTTAAAAATTAGTTTAGATTTTATTAATACTGTTCCATCAGAAATCTACTCAATTCCACCCCAAATTACCTAAGCTTTTGAATATGGATGATAAGCTAGCAATGGATAAGCTTATGGACAATACTAGCTTGTTTTATACAAGCTATAGCTTTGTAGATAAGCTCTAAAGAGCAGTTTACAGCCTTGTTTTGTAGCAGAGAAGGCATTTGTAGAGTTTCCAATTTCATTTATTCAGAGCATTTTTCTATTTTGCTTATTGTACTGCTTATTTGTGCTTATTTATGTCTTAATTATGCTTAATATGTCTTATATATGCTTATTTAAACTTGTTTGATTCACCTCGTAATCTGTTTTAGCTTAAAATTGCAAAATCTAATTTTAAAGGGGTGTTTGGGTTAACAGTTTTAAAAACTATTTGAAACTGTTTTATCCTTGATCTTCTTAAGTTTAATGGTTCTTAAGGTTTAAATATGAGTTTTACTTAGTTTTAATAAAGTGAGGTTTGTAAGTTTATTAAGGTTTTAAGATTTATAGTTTAAGAATTTTAAGTTTTCCTTATTTTCAAAAGAGCTTTTTTCAAACAACCGATTTTAGTAATTTTGGATAAAAGATGCATTAGGTTCATAGATTTTGTTGTTTCTAGCTTTGAAACACTACATTAGTACTTTAGCTGTTGGTTTTATAAGTTGTTTTGAATGTACATTTAGAAGAGGTTTAAAAAAAAAAAAACTGTTTTTTTCAACACTTAATCCTCTCTGCAGTGGTTATCAATATTAGTGCTTAACAACTTTCAGTTTTTCAAATGAGATTTAGATGAGATTTAGTTTGATTTAAAAAGTTTAAGATTTATAGGATTTAAATGTCACATAAGTTAGAGTAATCAGTTTTATTTTTTTAGGATTTATCTTAGATTTGGTCTTATATAATTAACCTTAAACTTGCCTAAAAACTGCATTTTCATCTAAAAAACCAAAACACTTTTTACCGATTCTGCTATTTTAATTTGCTTATTCCAGCTTAAAAATAAGTTTTAGAAAAAAAGTTGTTTTACAAAAAAAGTCTTATTTTAGCTTATACCTTAAGTTTGCAAAATGAAAAAATAAAATAAAAAAGTAAGGGTTGGGAGTGCCAGGGAGGACTCGAACCCGAGACCTCAACCCAGCACTCAACCATCCCCTACCCCCCGCAGTATCCCGAGGAAAGTATCAAAGAATTTTTTGTAAAGCACGCTCAAGAAATGATAACTACGGTAAGTGATACAGACAACATGAGCGGCAGTTTTCAGAAAAGAGCAGAGAGCAGACAGCTTTTACTCCATATTGGAAAATTCCTATTATTGACGATGATGATGATGAGTATACTATTCAATATAGGGAATATTTAGAGAATTCGTCTAATGCAATCACACCCGATTTACCAACCGAGGAACCCGACAACTCTCTAAGTATGGGGGACGAGCATCTTAGCACTATTCCGGAAACAGAATCAGACGAAGTAATAAAGTCTAGTGTTGAGAACCTTGTCCCAATCCCAATGATTCTGAGGGTTATGTCCGACCGATACATGTGCATTTACCTTTTTGTGATAATTCTCCTCCTCCTGTTGTTTTAAACGGTCACTTTAAAAATTTTCTCCCGATTTTAACGATGATTATACTTCGAGTGATGACGATTTTTATGAGGACATCGATTACGTTGAGGCATCACCTCCCGATTCGGAGCTCGTCAGCTTAGAAGAGGTGAAGGACGATATACTTCGTGAGAAATTATTGAATATCAATCTTCTTATTGCTAAGATCGAATCTTTGAAAGACAACCCTACTCCTGATTATGTGCTCAAGTCTCCTTCCCTATTTCCTATCCCCGTTAAGGATAGTGACTCTTTCTTTGAGAAGTCTGATACTTCTCTCTCTTATTCGGATAATTCTTTACCCGAATTCGAGACTTTTAGTGATCATACGAAAGAGACGAGTAGTGGCAGTACCACTACTCATTCTAATAACTCTCTTCCCGAGTATGATTCGTTTCTTTTTGAGATTGAGCCTGATCAGGGAGAGTTGACTAGCGTTGTTATGGAAGATATTTTAGGAGAGCCTCGTGTTCATGTGCCTAATGAGTTACCCACCCATCCCACCTTTATGCTGGATTCGACTTCAATCCTACTGATGATTCCTCGGTCCGATCTTGAAGTTTCTTTTCCTTCTGAACCAAGAAACACGATTTTGATCCAGGGGATATTCATTGAATCCAATCCAAGAGATTTTCTATCTCTGGATACATTTCTATCCATTCAACCCGTAAACTTCTTTGTCCCATTATCAAACTTTGCTTTCCATTTTCATCCGAAAATGAAGACACAGTTTTCAATCCTGGTATTCTTCCTTCTAATCTCTTATCTCGTCAGGGCAAAATCACTTCTGATTTTTCTAAGAGCTCGATGATGATTTCTGGAGGGGACATTCCTTTCTTGGCTGTCCTATTTCTTTCTTCTATCCCACTTAACCAGCACATTAAGGGGATCAGGTTAGGCCTCAAGACGCGTTAACAAAAATAAGCGTTCGTGGGTGGCAACCCACGCTTATCTTAGTATATTTAGTATAATAATAAATGAATAAGTTTATGACGGAGGTCGCCTCTTCCTTTCCCTCGTGTTTTCGTTAATTTGTGGTTTATGTCCAGGATTGCCCTGGAATATGAAACTTTCGTGCTTCGTGGTTTTAACCATCGTCCACTCGATCTACAATCCTTTACATGCCTATTTAGGTAAACCGATATCCGATATCTTATTGGTTCGCCAGTTTATCTAATAAGCATACTTAAGAAACGGCCTTATAGATTCGCGTAGAAACCCCTTAATATTTAGATTATGCCTTGAAATTAGTATGGGAGTGACAGTCTCACATTGAGGACAATGTGTAGTTCTAGTATGGGGGGATCTTTCGATTCGATCTTACTTGCATTTGCCTTGTCTTCACGTAACCCCGTTTTCCACCAAAAATAGCAAAAATATGCCAAAATTAAATTTTTTCAAAAATAGAATAAGTGTTTTGACACGATGTTTTGTCTTTTTAAGGAATAAATTTTGACTTGATCGAGCATGTTGCGCTCTAGCTTGCCCCTTAACTTATATAAATTTAAGCTTTTGCTAGTCTTTTATACAAGAAGCTTTAAAACGCGAATTCTAGCTTGAAAAGAGCCAAGAGTTTGCAAGTTTCCATGATAGACTTTAAATATGCAAAGCTTGTTTTATTAGACTAAGCATTCGCGGATCTTTTTATTAAAGATTTTAAATTTGCGAAGAACGAGAAATGATAGAGTTTTATATAAGTTAGATGCTAAACATAGAGTAGTTGGATCTCTTTAAGGCTCATAGAGGTTAATTGTGGCTTTTTGCTCCCACCAGCTTAATAAACATTATATAATTGTTGAATAAATAAAGTTACTTTAGGTTTTTGTGATTCTTAGTTTAAATCACTTCGTAGAGATTCCTTCTGGTGAAAGTAAGGTACACATCGAGGTTTTGTCAGTGTTGTGGGGAAATAGACTCCTGGACCATGGTCGGCTCGCATACCGATGTGGCAGTTGTTAAAAGACCACAGGACTTGAAATTTGGCTAATAATAATAAGTTATGTAATAAACCGAAGCCGAAATAAGACCACTACCTCTTGCCGGCTCACAACCGATGTGGTAGTCGTTTAAAGGGTGGAGGTATGAATAATAATAAAACTGTAGGCTGATAAAAGTTTACTGCATCTTGCCGGCTCACAACCGATGTTGCAGTCTTCTAAATAAGGCACATAGTAATAATCCGAGACTGATAAAAGTTTGCTGCATCTTGCCGGCTCACAACCGATGTTGCAGCCTTCTAAAAGGTCGAGGAAATTACCGAGGTCGAAATATGTTTGTTGCATCTTGCCGGCTCACAACCGATGTTGCAGCCTTCTAAAGGACCGAGGTTTAATAATGTTGCAATAATATCAATAATAAAGCCAAATTTTGACTCCGGGGTTATCTAAAAAGGATAACCCCTAAATCGTGCGAAATTAGAACCTTAATGTGGACCTTATTCTCACCATATCGTCTCTTTAGGAAAGGATTTCAAACTAATTGTGGTCTAAACCGGGTTAATGATATCTGTATAAATACGTACTAGCCGTATGTATATAATATTGAGTATCCCGTTAGATGTAAAAATCATTTGAGAACAAGTAAAAATTAAATCTTTCGGAGTCGTATCCCAACGAGAATTAAATTTGAGAATCACGAAAATGTTTCCAAATTAATGCTTGAATATAATTTAATTTTGTGTTTTTGAATAAAACTAAAGATAGCGATAAACTAGATTATACTAATTAACAAGCAAGCTAATAAGATGAAGAATATATAAAGAAAAATATGCTTGTCAAGTAAAAGTGAATAGATTCTTAAGTGTGGAATTTTAGATCTTAATGACGAATTAATATCCGTCTAAATAATCGTTTCCTCAAAACGTTGGCTTAATATTGAAAACAACTTTTTATCAAGATATTAATTACTAGTTTAATGCCTACTTAATCTTACGGCTTTTGCCCGTTTGACTAAATAAACACTAAACTAAATAACTTTTGCAAATTATTAATCACTAGACATTTATTAAATTCACACTTAATTTACTATTTACCAACTTACTTAACAAGCATATAAGAATTTTACTCACTAAACATCACAACCAAACTAGCATTAACAATCATAATCATTTTAAGCAAATTAAACTAAATCTACTAAGTAAAGAGAAAGGAAGGGAAGTAGAACCCGATTGTTGCAACGAAAACGAAACAACCACCCGATCTAACAAACTAATTAAACACTAAAATTTATAACTTTTTTAGTTTTTAGTAAACTAATTAGCTAGTAAAGTTTTGAGCTTTATTCGCTATTTAGCTTAATAAAGACTACAAAAAGCTTAAAACTTTAAGAATAAAATTAGCGTATTAGACCCATAAGCTCCTCGCCCTTGAGTTAAACGGTACCAAGACAAAATTAAAACTACAAAAACTGTTAGCTAACACAATTGCAAATATCATGTTTATTTTTCTTAAACAACCGAATTAATAGATCAAGGTCCAACAACAAATGGACTTAAAAATGGGCCAAGTCTCACGAAACAGAAAACTAGAAAATTTGTTTTAGTATTCAATTTATATCTAATAAATCCTACCATAATAAGCCAAGAACGATTTTAAAATAAACGAACTACGAGTATTAAGCCAAAACACATCCAAACAATACTATCAAAAACATTTAAACAAGACTAAATAATCTAGAACGAGCACAAACTGTTAAGAAACTAAATCTAATTACTAATTAGCCCTTTTAACACTTAGAAATCGAACTAACAAAATAAGCTACTAAGAAAAAAAACTATTTAAATAAACTAAACGGTAAAAGCAAAAGGGATTAAACTAAGACAAAGGCTTACAACAAAAGCTTAATAATCCAACAGTAGCCGAAAACATCAAACACAAAATAAGCTTACAAATAAGCTCAATAAATATAATCTGCTTATACAAAAAAAGCAATTAAGCTTTAGCTTACCGGTGGTTGTAAGCTGCTAGGAAAATAAAGATAAACAAATAAGCTAGAATTGTAAATAAGCTCGAGAAGAGAAGAAGAAAATAAGCCAAAAAAATTAAACAACACAAACCTTTATCTTCTATTAATCGAAATAAGCTGTTACATATAAGTCGAAATAAGCCGGGACAAGCTGATACAATAAGCCCTACACTAAATAAGCTAAAAAAAATACCTTAAAACTAAAACTACTTTTAAAAGCTGGTAACGAAAAAAAAATACAAGAAAGAAAAGATTAGATTCGAGCCGCTGCCATTCTACGCTATCTCCTACTTATCTATTACTACCACTCTAAATCTACTAGTAAAAAAAATGAAAAATAGAAAGATAAGATGAGATGTCTCCTGCTGCTACTTTTTATTTTATAACCTCCTGCTGCATAGAATCAAAGCAGCCTAGGACTACTTCTTATTTTTCTGGGCTTCATCCTTGCTGGGCCTGATTTGCATTAGAATTTATGGGCCTGAGATTTATACTTCTAACTGGTGGGCCGAGTTTCATATGGGCTTGATCATTCAATATGGACTTGGGCTTGGCTTTCATACTAGGCTGCAATTATTAATAATAATAATGGGTCGGTCCGACCCATATAAATGGTGTCGGGCCGGCCCAATAAAAGATGAAGGCACCGTTTGACTCGAAATATCGTGCTCTTTTCATTCCCGTGCTCAGTTTTGTCTGCTTTGCCTTAGTTTTTTGTCCTTTTTACTGAATATCCGTACCTGCAAGACACAAATCACAAAATACACATATACAATGCATTTTTTATGTATTTTTGGTCATTATTGGTCTTTTTAGCTCGTTTTAATAGGTAAAAGGTATGTGTATTTAAGCACATACCAAAATCCCCCATACTAATATATTGCCGTGTCCTCACGCAATGCTATATATACACGCTTAAAACAAAAAATTCCAATCCCCCTAAACTAATCAGCTCAAAAAGTAGCTAAGTTCTCAACTAAGGGGATTAAGAAATCAATAGTTTTGAAACGCCCCGTTTCACCAATTTTACACACTTTTATTTCTCTATCTATTTTTATATTTTTTTCTTTTTAAGCAATCTAACTAAAATATTTGGACTTTCGTTATTTTCATAATTTTTAGGGTCATAGAACAAGAAGCGCCTATATAATAATCTATAGATGTCCAAAGGATAAATTCATCGTCCCCGGATTTTCACTTGTCCCAAACCAAGCTCAAAAACGAAATCACCGTTAAAATATAAGATAAGATGCTAACACTACCCATATTTGTAACTTGTAAACGTTTTACTCCCGACAATTATTATATCTTAGGTGAATGTGCTTATTTCGAATTTCAACCACGGATCAACCTCTTTAAGAAAATTGCAATATTTCTATGCTTCACGTTCCACCCAAGAATTATGATTTTGAAGACGAGATCATTCCATGTAGCGACTTTCTTCTCAGCACATCCCAGCCGAGACCGGTTTAGGTGACCACGCTTTTGACACCCTATAGAGAATAGTATCGGAACTCACGGACCTTCGGTTTCAAAAACTCTTAGGCTTCCCGTTAAATAAACAATTCATTTAGAAAAATTACAAGTTAAAATGAAATAGTCTAAGTTCAAAAGCATATTTAAATTTAAGAAAAAGAGATTTTCCCTATATTTAATAAATACACATAGATTTAAAACTAATATAATTATACATCCTTTACAAAACTAAGAAATCCTCGACCTTTTTGAAGTCTGCAACAACGTATGTGAACCGGCAAGAATCAGCAAACTTTATCAGTCTCGATTATATTCTTACTATGGGCCTTCTTTGAGCAATCGCCACATCGTTCGTGAGTCCACAAGAGCAGTTAAACTTATATCACCCCACAAGTTTTTTAGTATTTATAATTACCTCATTTTTTATATATACCACGAATAGAAGAAAATTTCATTTTAGAAAATTTTAAGTTAAATTTTTAAACTAAGACTAAAAAAATTATTGTTATCAACTACATAAAAAAAAGATGATTTATAGTTTATTTTCGAACGAGCACGTATTTTAGTCCGGTTAGAAGCTTATGGGAAAAAAGCCACCAAACTACACTTATGAGACTCTTAAGATTCCAACTAACCTTGCTTAAGCATCTAACTATAATTAACTCTAGTAACTACTATCATTATCTCAGATCTTCGCAAATTTTAAAATCTTTAATAAAAAGATCCCGAATTGCTTAGTCAAATAAACTAGCTTCGACAAGTTTATAAAGGTTAAGGACAAAAGTTAAGAGCTCATCACCTCGTCGAGTCCAAAATTTATTCTAATTCTACCCAGCAGGAAAGTCAAACATTGTACAAAACACTTATTTTATTTATTTTTTGAAAATTTTTTAATTTATTTGGTATTTTGGTGGTAAAAACTCTAGATTACCGTGAAAACAACGACTGCATGCACAATCAAATCAATAGATCCTCCTCCCCATACTAGAACTAAACATTGTCCTCAATATTTAAGAAGGGTTTCTACGTAAATCTAAAGCCTGTTTTATTAAGTATGCACAAAGATAAACGTTAGTCATAACATTTATGATATTGATTCCCATAATCATGCAAGATTGAAGTCTCGAGTGAAAACGAAGTACAAAACCACGAGCACGAGAGTTCTTCACAATCTTGGAAATCCTGTACATACAACACCAAACATGAAAAAAAAAAAAAAAAACAAAAAAGAATAAAAAAAAATAAAGTGAAAAAAAAACACAGAAAGGCAAGAGGGGGAACCTCCTCAGTCACACTATTCATTTAACTACGAATTATATTAGGATAAGCATGTTGCCCACGCACGAAGCGCTGTTTGTTAATATAGGTCCCTAATCTTGACACGATCCCCCATACTTAATTGGTCAAGAGGATAGAAATAGAGATATGGCACAACCAAGATAAGGACTGTCCCCTCTATAAATCCTCACACTGGGCTTTCAAAAAAATCAGAAATGATCTAAAAAGCTTTAAAGCCCCGATAGAGATAAGAGATGAGGAGAATTTTCTCTCATTAGAAGCAAGAAATACCAGAAATTGAAAACTTTGTTCTCATTTTCGGATGAAAACTGGAAAACAAAGTGTCCAATCACACATAGACAACGGGTTGGGATGGATGAGGGAGTAAAAATACTAGGCATAAGAAAATAAATGTTCAGAAATATCATCCACCACTAGCAGTCAAATTCCCGTATCGGGCTCAATATAAAGTGAATATCCATCATCATCAACCGGTGGTTTTCGCAGTAGACGAGGAGAAGATGGATCATAATAACGATCAAAATGAAATGACTCGTTTCAGGAAGGGAAAGGGAATCATTGCTAATAAATATCGACAAGAAAAAAAGAATATACCCTTCCTGATCATAGTCATCATTCTCAATACTCAGTGATATCGAGTCATCCGAGCACGAAAAAATATACAATCTCCTCCATAAGAGAGTCACTATCTTCAACGGAAAGGAAGATGGAAGAAAGATTCGATTACAGCATCAGAATATTTTCCAGAATAATGTTCTTCTGAGGTCGATGAGATGATTACATAGCAACAATTTCTCAACAAGAAGACGAATTTTCTTCCTCTGGATCAAAGACGCTTCACTAATTTCTATGGTAGAAATCAAATCGATATGAGCGAGTTTACCGAGAACACCTCTAAAGAGATTCAAAACTTAGGAGAAGAAATATCGAAGTACTCGATTAAGCAAAGATTCTATAAGATCAAATTTCTGCATTTAAAGTGATGCGTAATATCTAGTATAAATGATTTCTTCATCAAAAAGAGGTTTCGAATAAATTTAGAAAATTTCTTCCAAACGACCTCAATCAAAAAGTGACATCCTCATCACTAGAGGTAAAAAATAGTCGTTTAGAATCAAAGAGGGATTAGAAAAAATCCATAAAATCATCACAAACTGGCATAATCACACTCACTAATTCCTTTTCAATATCGAATAAATCCCAGATTCCTTGGGTTAAGGTAAAGGTCCTCAACACTAGACGTATCCTTTTCTTCGTCCGATTTCTGTTTCTGGAATAAGGTGTTAAGATACTCATCCTCCATATATGTAGAGAGTTCTCCGTAACGAAAATTCGGGTGTGATGCAATTTGACAAGGAAGTTCAAAAATAATATATTCAAAGGAATAGAACTTTCCTCGTCATCGTCATCGTCGACATCAAAAAATAGAACACTGGTCCAATCTGGAGTAACAAAATTTAGTTGGCCTACTCATCAGTTTTAAAGTGAATTCCATTAAGAATTTTCAAATCATTAAGAAGTTTAAGCATCAATTCTTGTATTTTCTCTGGTTGATTTAGCCCTTCTTTCAAAATTTGCTTAAGTTTAAGAAATTCCTCCTCAGCTAGCGCTAAAGCCATGCACTTTTCTTTAGGAGGTATATGATCATACTCCGTTAGAAAAGCTTGTATAGCGTTCATTAGGTTTTCTCTAGCTTGCAACATTTCCGTACTCGTTGCTTGAGGAGGTTGATGAATGACGGGAAACTGCGAGGGTTGGAATTGGTCAAAACCGAAAGAATTAGAATTATAGCAATGATTAGGTTCATAGAAATTTTGTTTCAACGGTTGACACTGAAAAGTCTCATGAGGACCCCCGCAATTTTCACAACAAAGATATTGTTGAAAATTTGGTAAAGTTTGTGGAAAATTATCAAAGTCTTGATTGTAACACGAGTCCGGATTACAGATAAACGGAACTTGAGGCGGACAATCGTAACCATAATGAGCATCATTCCAACATAACTCACAAGAATACGCCTCGTACTGGGGTTGTGGATGGTAGTCGGAAAAATTTGGAGAATCATTGTAAGAATACGGAGTTGGTTCATAAGTGAATGAATTTTCCAAATTACATCCTAAACAAGGTACCCCTCTATTATAATATCCACACCTCTCGCAAGTACAATATCGACAAGGTTGATCATCTAATGGATTTCCGCAGCTGAAACAACTTTGTTGTTCGAATGACGACATTATAATTAAACAAATAGGAGGATAAGAAGATAAGAATTAAATGAAATAAGAGGATAAAGGAAAATATTTTTATATTTTTATAAAGATAATAAAAATAAAAAATAAAAATAATTTTTTTTAGATTTATAATATTTATATAAAATAAAAATAAAAATAAAGATATTTTAAATTTTTTATATTCTTTTTAAAAAAAATAAGAAAATAAACTTTCCGAAGAAAGTGTCTTCAAGGCATCAACTTCGAAACAAAACGCAAAAATCATACAACTCTCCCTAACAACGGCGCCATTTTGATATCCGTATAAATACGTACTAGCCGTATGTATATAATATTGAGTATCCCGTTAGATGTAAAAATCAATTGAGAACAAGTAAAAATTAAATCTTCCGGAGTCGTATCCCAACGAGAATTGAATTTGAGAATCACGAAAATGTTTCCAAATTAATGCTTGAATATCTTTTAATTTTTGGTTTTTGAATAAAACTAAAGATAGCGATAAACTAGATTATACTAATTAACAAGCAAGCTAATAAGATGAAGAATATATAAAGAAAAATATGCTTGTCAAGTAAAAGTGAATAGATTCTTAAGTGTGAAGTTTTAGATCTTAATGACGAATTAATATCCGTCTAAATAATCGTTTTCTCAAAACGTTGACTTAATATTGAAAACAACTTTTTATCAAGATATTAATTACTATTTTAATGCCTATTTAATCTTACGGCTTTTGCCCGTTCGACTAAATAAAACACTAAACTAAATAACTTTTGCAAATTATTAATCACTAGACACTTATTAAATTTCACACTTAATTTACTATTTACCAACTTACTTAACAAGCATATAAGAATCTACTCACTAAACATCACAACTAAACTAGCATTAACAATCATAATCATTTTAAGCAAATTAAACTAAATCTACTAAGTAAAGAGAAAGGAAGGGAAGTAGAACCCGATTGTTGCAACGAAAACGAAACAACCACCCGATCTAACAAACTAATTAAACATTAAAATTTATAACTTTTTTAGTTTTTAGTAAACTAATTAGCTAGTAAAGTTTTGAGCTTTATTCACTATTTAGCTTAATAAAGACTACAAAAAGCTTAAAACTTTAAGAATAAAATTAGCGTATTAGACCCATAAGCTCCTCGCCCTTGAGTTAATCGGTACCAAGACAAAATTAAAACTACAAAAACTGTTAGCTAACACAATTGCAAATATCATGTTTATTTTTCTTAAACAACCGAATTAATAGATCAAGGTCCAACAACAAATGGACTTAAAAATGGGCCAAGTCGCACGAAACAGAAAACTAGAAAATTTGTTTTAGTATTCAATTTATATCTAATAAATCCTACCATAATAAGCCAAGAACGATTTTAACATAAACGAACTACGAGTATTAAGCCGATACGCTATCCAAACAATACTATCAGAAAACTTTTAAACAAGACTAAATCTAAACAAGCTCAAACTGTTAAGAAACTAAATCTAATTACTATAGCCCTTTTAAAACTCTTTTAGAAATCAAACTAACAAAATAAGCTAATAAGAAAACTATTTAAATAAGCTAAACGGTAATAAGCAAAAGGGATTAAACTATGATAAAGCTTAAACGAAAAGCTTAATAATCCAACAGTAGCCGAAAACTATCTAACACAAAATAATCTTACAAATGAGCTCAATAATATAAGATGCTTATATCGAATAAGCAATAAGCTTAGCTTATTCCGGTTGTAAGCTGCTAGGAAAATAAAGATAAACAAATAAGCTAGAATTGTAAATAAGCTCGAGAAGAGAAGAAGAAAATAAGCCAAAAAAATAAGCAACCAAACAACATAAACCTTTATCTTCTATTAATCGAAATAAGCTGTTACATATAAGTCAAAATAAGCTGGGACAAGCTGATACAATAAGCCCTACACTAAATAAGCTAAAAATAAAAATACCTTAAAACTAAAACTACTTTTAAAAGCTGGCAACGAAAAGTAACACAAGAAAGAAAAGATTAGATTCGAGCCGCTGCCATTCTACGCTATCTCCTACTTATCTATTACTACCACTCTAAATCTACTAGTAAAAAAAGGAAAAATAGAAAGATAAGATGAGATGTCTCCTGCTGCTACTTTTTATTTTATAACCTCCTGTTGCGTAAAATCAAAGTAGCCTAGGACTACTTCTTATTTTTCTAGGCTTCATCCTTGATGGGCTTGATTTGCATTAGAATTTATGGGCCTTAGATTTATACTTCTAACCGGTGGGCCGAGTTTCATATGGGCTGGATCATTCAATATGGACTTGGGCTTGGCTTTCATACTAGGCTGTAATTATTAATAATAATAATGGGTCGGTCCAACCCCTATAAATGGTGTCGGGCCGGCACAATAAAAGATGAAGGCACCGTTTGACTCAAAATCTCGTACTCTTTCCATTCCTGTGCTCGGTTTTGATGTTTGCTGCATCTTGCCGGCTCACAACCGATGTTGCAGCCTTCTAAAGGACCGAGGTTTAATAATGTTGCAATAATAACAATAATAAAGCCAAATTTCGACTCCGGGGTTATCTAAAAAGGATAACCCCTAAATCGTGCGAAATTAGAACCTTAATGTGGACCTTATTCTCACCATATCGTCTCTTTAGGAAAGGATTTCAAACTAATTATGGTCTAAACCGGGTTTACTTTATAAAAATAAGACATTAATTCATTTGTCACAAATAATAATAATAATAAAATCTTTAGAGGATTTAGGAAATAAGGGAGCGAAAAGTTAAAGTTTTTACTTACACAATTAACATTTATGAGTAGTGTTAGCATCTTAACTTGTATTTAACAATGATTTCGTTTTTAAGCTTGGTTTGAGGTGGGTGAAAAATCAAGAACGATGAATTTATCCTTTTATTGTTTCTTGTTCCGTAAAGTTATGTTATGAATATATGAATATTAAATGCATAAAAATGATTAAACGAGGGGCTTTTCAAAACTAATGATTTTTTAATTCCCTAGATGAACAATTAGCTACTTTTCTAAGTAATTAGTATAGGGGGGTTGAAATTTTTGGTTTTATAAGTTTGTATTTATGACATTGCGTGAGGACACGGCAATAACTTAGTATGGGGGATTTTGGTATGTGCTTAAATACACATACCTTTTACATAATCAAACGAGCTAAAAAGACCAATAATGACCAATAAATACAGAAAAATGCATTGTATTCGTTTGTATTGTGAATTGTGTCTTGCAGGTAACAGATATTTAACAAAGGACGAAAAACGAAGCAAAAAGAACAAAACCGAGCATGGGAATGGAAAGAGCGTGAAAAGACAGAGCCGAGGACATATCAGAGAAAAATGGGCCAAACCGTACCCAAGATAACGGGCCGGATCAGTCCATTAAACCAAAAAGACCAAAACATAAGCCCATTAACCCTTAACTAAAATCCTTAAACTGTTTGCATCGTTAGTCCTTGAGGACTAACACTGGCAGTCCTTTTCCCCATTTCACCGTTAGTCCCAGATTAACCAATTAACCCAACTCCCGTTACATTCTTAAACCTGGTCAACAATAGTCAAAATAGAATAAAATACATCAAAACAGAAATCGAATTTCCCGCCAAGAAATTCTACTATTCACCCTCCAATTCCATTTACCCCGATACTCAACAAAGGGTAAACTCCTCTTTACCCCCACTTAACCCGTCCTTCTAGAAACCTACTGACAACCTGACACACAGAATGCCACACTGGCAATCCGTGTGAGAACAATGATTGGTGATGTGACAGTTTTGAAGAATCAAAGGCTGAGATTAAAAGATGCAAGTGGCGGTTTAAATCAAGGGCTTAGATGATTGTTTGGGCTACACTCTTTTCCTCCTCACACAACAAACACAGAGCATACCCCGCTCCTCTTTATCAGTTTCTATAAATAGGGCATAGAATTCCTCTTTAAAGGGGAGGGAGATTAGGTTAGATTAGTTTAATTTTCAGTACCATTTAATTCTGTAATTGTCTTTTAAATATTGTAATTTTAGTTTTTTTTAATAAAAGTTTAAGTTTCCTTTAATTCTGTTTTACTTTATCTAGTTTTACTTTAAGCTTAATTTTCCTATTATTGTTGTTATTAAGTTCTCATAAGCTCATTTACCTCAATGTTAACTTAAAAATCAGTTTAGATTTTATTAATACTGTTCCATCAGAAATCTACTCAATTCCACCCCAAATTACCTAAGCTTTTGAATATGGATGATAAGCTAGAAATAGATAAAATTATGGACAATACTAGCTTGTTTTATACAAGCTAGAGCTTTGTAGATAAGCTCTAAAGAGCAGTTTATAGCCTTGTTTTGAGCAAAGGCATTTGTAAGTTCTCAATTTAATTTTTCAAGCTATTTTCTATTTTGCTTATGCTTATTTCTGTCTTAATTATGCTTAATATGTCTTATATATTCTTATTTGAACTTGTTTGATTCACCTCTTAATCCGTTTTAGCTTAAAATTGCAAAATCTGATTTTAATGGGGTGTTTGGGTTAATAGTTTTAAAAACTATTTGAAACTGTTTTATCCTTGATCTTCTTAAGTTTAATGGTTCTTAAGGTTTAAATATGAGTTTTAATTAGTTTTAATAAAGTGTGTTTAAGTATTTTAAGGTTTTTGAGGTTTTAGTTTAAGAATTTAAGTTTTCTGATTTCAAAGCTTTTTCAATACTGATTTATTAATTTTGGATAAAAGATGCATTAGGTTCATAGATTTTGTTGTTTCTAGCTTTAAAACACTGCATTAGTACTTTAGTTGTTGGTTTTATAAGTTGTTTTGAATGTTCATGGTTTAAAAACTGTTTTTCAAACTTAATTCTGTTGGTGCATATTTAGCTTAACTGTCAGTTTTCAATTGAAGATTTAGATGAGATTTAGTTTGATTTAAGGTTTAATATTTAGGATTTAAGGTCTCTATATGTTAGATTTAATCTGTTTTAAGTTTTTTTTAGGATTTAGCTTAGATTTGGTCTTATATAATTAGCCTTAAACTTGCCTAAAAACTACATTTTCATCTAAAAACCAAAACAGTTTTTACCCATTCTGCTTTTTAAATTTGCTTATTCTCAGCTTAAAAATAAGTTTTAGAAAGAGTTGTTTTACAAAAAAGTCTTATTTTAGCTTATACCTTGAGTTTGCAAAATGAAAAAAAAATAAAAAGTTAGGGTTGGGAGTGCCAGGGAGGACTTGAACCTGAGACCTCAACCCAGCACTCAACCATCCCCTACCCTCTTTACTAGTGTGCCAAGTACTACAATTAGTTAAGAGTTTCTATTGCTTTAAATTTAACCACGTTTAACAGTATAGCTTTAATAGCTTATTTGATTTTTCAGAGCTTATTAATAAGCTCGTTTTTAGAAGTTTTAATTTTTATCAGATTTAGTTTTGTTCAAAGTATTTTTCAGAATTTTTCCATATTTTTATAAATTAGTTTTGTATTTTTAATTAATTTTCTAGACTAAAAGTATTTTTAATTCATAATAAATAAAATAAAAGTAAAAAAAATATAATTCTTTTTTCTAAAATTATTTTTAGTCATTTAGGATTTATAAAAATTAAATTTGCATTTGTAGGGCTTAATTTTGATATACCTGCTTACTTAGTCGCGTTTTAGGATTCCCGTTATTGTTTTTAGCTTTAATTTTTAATTGTCTTAATCATTACTTGCGTTTACATGTTTTCATTAGTAGAATTAGAAACCAAATCAAGATCTTTAAAACCATTCAAATCACGCGATCACAAACTTAACTGATTCTCAATTCGCACCTCGTTAGGATATGACTCGGGAAGGTCTTGAATTTTACTTTGGATAAAAGTAATCTTCTAGAATCCTCACGGAATACTTATCTTATACTATTATTGATAATTAGGTATTCTACGTATATATTTTATATCCTATTTTGCTTAAATTAATATGTTTGCAGTAGCAGAATGCGTGGATTTAGCGGGTTGAATGACGGGTTAAAATGGGTCATTTTTATGGTATTAGCATTACAAATGAGAAAATAAGAGGTTAGGTAACAGGTTAAAACAAATCAATAAGCAATCATTCTGCTCTTTATGACTGTTATTTTAAACTGTCCGCCTTAAAGAATTTTTAAAGACTCACTATTTCAAAGCTCTATCCCTTTCTTTCTCCCAATGTCGTACGTAAGTATTAATGCAATTTAATCTCTTTTAGATTAGTTAACTGCTACATGTTAATCATAGTTACGAATATTTCGCTTTTGGTTTGTGGCGATGGAAAATATGTTCTAATGAAACGTATTTTTAGCTAAATTGTTCGATGCCTGCTTCTAAAAAACAAAATTCTTACACTTTCGACACTATCAGAGAGAGTTCTGTTATGAACACTGACAATGACATCTCAAAATTGTCGTACGCTCAACAACGCCTGGATGGGGTGTCCGCAACATATCAAAATTATAGTTTGCTAAACAGTCATCAACGCATACATGGTGCTGCTAACGTCAGCTACACTCTGCTGCATTGAATCCTGCTTCCATTACAAGTAGTGAGCTTCAACACATCAACATGTAAGCACTTATATGCTCGGTTGTTTTAGGCTTTATTTGTATACGCGTTTAGTAATTTGCTTCATCCTACGGTTCTTGGTTATTCAATTATATCTAATGGTTCACCTCAACATGCAAACACTTCTATGCTCAGCTATTTTAGTAATTATTTGTATATGTGTTTACTAATTTACTTTATACTATGGCGGTCATTGGCTATTTAACAATATCTAATGTTTCGAATTTGATTTCCCAGTAACCACGAATATGCTTCGGGTATCACGCGCACACCCAATTTGACAACTTCAATCATCAGGACAAGCCGCGCTACCGTCCAACAGTAAGAAAATTGGCTTGATTTATATACCGTTTTATCTCTCTATATATATGGAACACTGCTCATTCGACGCACTATGTATATTAATACAGGCGGCCGCAGTGCAACTACGTATAACAGTAGACAGCAAACAAGTGGCCATCAACGTAAGCATCTTATCAACAAAGTGCATTTGTGGGCTGCCTAATAACAACTAATAATTTTTCTCCTGTTTTTTTAGGAACTAGAAGCCGGCATCAGGTGTTGCGCGCGCAGTTCAGTTAACAATCTCGATCAGCTGGACACACTCAAGTAGTGACTGCCTCAACCCTAAATTACTTAAGTTTTTATTTGATGTGTTGTTTTGCAGTTATATAGAGGTGGTTATAGGAGATTTGGATTATCAGTCCATGTAATTCATAAGATTAACGAGTGTCTCAATTATAAAAATGGTGACTTTTTGTTGTTCTGGACTATAATTTTTTTTAATGTTCTGGTGATTGATGTGGTGTTGCTGATTTGTTTTGTAGGGGTGAATTGGATGCTTAATGCGGGGAGATCGATTCACGGAACATGTATGTACTACTTTCTAAGTCTTTTTTATTGTTACTTTGTAAAGCTTAGAACTTTTTATTCGTTTGTATTAGAATTAGTTGTAATTAGCATATATATATAAGTGACACCCATTTAGAAAACTTTTCCACTTATACAAGCTTATTATGATATGACATAACAAACTTATACAAGCCAAAAAGTTTCAAAGCAAGCCAGCTTATGAAACATAATCCTAAAACCAAATAAAACATAAGCCGAGACGAACACCCCCAAAGTACAAATCATGTTTTTTATCCTGTAATCTAGACCCCTATAACTCATGCTAAGTTACAAGCCTGACATTAAAATTTGCCTTCATTGGTGTTATTTTATAACATTGAACTCATGTGGTCTTATACATCTCTTTCCATAGACATAAGGTCGTGACTTTAATGCTCCATTTTAAAATTTAGTGACTGCATTTTGTTTGGTGCACTGGCGTGGACATATGAAACTAACATCTTTGATTTATTCCATGTGAATGAATCATAATTCATTCATTAAATAAATGCTTAGGCACCGTCAAACCACTTGGAGGTGCAAGGGAGAGAGCACCAGCTGTTTTCTGCAGAAAAGCCCTTACTCAATCTGCTACCTTCATTCATGAATGTGTTAAACGTGTCTTAACGATGCTTGAGAATATGATTTTAATTGGAACTGTCTAGGTCAGATTCTATCATCCCAAGCTTTTAAATGACTAAAAAAATGAATGTGTTCTTTTTAGTAAGGTTTGACATGCACGTGGGTTTTGAATTTGCAAGTAAGTCTAGATCGCATACAGTCAGCACATAGCGAATGCTCTTGCAGGATGTTGCGGTGCACGCCCACGCTCAGGTGATTCTACAAGCCCATTCGAAACCAGAAGCAAAAGCTACAACTCATGTTCAAGCTCAAATGGTTGTAATGACCTTGGTGCGCGTAATAAGAAGAAACAGAAGGTTAATAGGATGCAACTATTACCAACTCACGGGACGGAACAAGGGCAAACATTACATGAAACAAAACAAGCCATGGAGGTTGTTGGGGTAATTTCTGGTGAACAAGTATATATTCATGTGATATTTCTTAGAAATAGTGATACAAAATGGATTCACATTAAAGCTTTTCTGATTGCACAAGATGGATTCACATTAAAGCTTCGTTAGACCTTTATTTATATTTTAAAAGGCCAAAAAAGTCTTCTTTCACAAAGCCATAAGTAGCAAAGCATGTTGATTGTATTTGTAGTTGCAATGTCCTTATAGCATTTACTTTTAGATAGCATTAATACAATAAAAATTATTTGTTGTGTAGGTGGAAGCTACAAAGAAGAAACTCAAAAAACCCAATGAACCTGTTGCAGAGTTGGTTTATGGGGGCAATGCTTCATGCAGATGTACAAAAGGCAATGGAAAAAGAGTTTGAAAAAGGTGTATACATCACCAAAGTAGATGAGCTCAAAAAGGTTTGTTTTTCACACTTCTTAGTATGCTTTTTCGCATGTATAAGATGCCAAACTGACACTTGGCAAAACAATTGCAGCAAGGTGACCGAATTGAACAACGTTACAAGGAGCATGCAGAACGAGATTCCGTTGTTCATCAGCTAATCAGTTATATTACTTGCTACAAACAGGATGCCGCGTCTAACGATCTTAAGTACGAACACATCGATATAAATGAAAAGCAAAAGGTAAATGATCACAAAATTTATGATGTTGAGTTTTGATTTCTCCTGATACGTATATATAATATATAGTATAAGGATTAGTCAATAATAGTATAGTAATAAATATTCCAAAAGGTTTTATGGAAGATTACTTTTATCCAAAGTAATATTCAAAACCTTCCCGAGTCGTATCCCAACGAGGTGGAAATTGAAAATCGAGGTTAAGTTTGTGATCATGTGATTGAATATTTTAAGATTTTGATTTTGTTTCCTATTTATAACAAATATAATGCACAAACACGTAAAAGCAAGCAACCAATAAAGGCAATTAAAGATATGGGCTAAAAACGCTAACGGGATTCTAAAAAACGCGACTTAAAAACTAAATTATCAAAAATTAACCCTAAAAATTTCAACAAATTTTGAAGCTAGGTTATCATCTTTTTTACGAAGCTTTTGTTTGTTAGCTCGTGAAGGATAAGGTATAGTCGGTTTAAGCTTAGGAGCAACAACGGGCTCATCAATTGGAGCTTGAGATTGGACTACCAGAGGTTGGATGTTTTCGGTACTCGGTTGCACCATATCCTTTGTCACCTCGGGTTCTCGTTCCACCACCTTAGGGATAGAAGAAAAAGGGAGAGGGATAGGAGGTCCATCATAAGAAATACCACTTTGGGTGGTAATTGCTTTTAAGTCACCTCTCGGGTTAGCAACGATGTTGCTAGGAAGTGAAACCGAACTCGAAGAAGAAGCGTTATTCATTTGGAAAAAACTAGCCATCATATTCTTAATGTCATTTGTTAATTCACTTTTGAAAGCATTATTTTGATTCTGCATTGTAGACTGCATTTCACTTCTTAATTCTGATTTCAAATTACTGGTATGATTTCTCATAGCTTGTATACTAGCCTCATTTGTTTTCTTATATTTCTCCAAGTCACTCAAAGTAGCAACGTGAGTATGTTGAATCGGAGCTTGATAAGACGTATTTCCCTGATTGAAGTTATTTCCTCGATTCTGGTTAAACCCTTGATTTTGCACATTCAGTTGAGCAAAACTGGGTGGCCGAAATTGATTAGCTATACTCTGAGGATGATAACCGGTATTTCCCTGATTGTAGTCCACTACGGCTACTGACACATATCCTTGAATATTATCTTGATAACCCAAAAAAGTGTTGCCATCGGAGGAAGGACACTGTTGGTAAGAATGAGCTCCACTACAAGTAACACAAGATTCCTCAACAGCTTTTACGGAAGCTGGAGCTGGGGTTACTTGATGTTGTTTAAACACCGCGGTCATGGAACTAGTCACGACACTAGCTATTTCTGAAGAATCGACATTACTTGCTTTCGCTTGAGAAACAATCGGTTTGTTTCTTGAATTACGAACTTTTGACTTGTTTTCAATAATTTTTAACACATCTTGAGCACTTCGTTCTAAAAGATTGCCACCATTGTAGAAGGTGTCGAGTTGATGCAATTCAGTAAAACCGTGATGTGGGCATGCTCGAAGGAGATCCTTGAAACGGTCCCATGCCTCATAAAAAGATTCATCAAAACGTTGATGAAAATTTGAAATTTCATTCCGGAGATTTGTTGTTTTTGAGGGAGGAAAGAAATGGTTAATAAACTTGGAAACAAGATCGTCCCAAGTAAGAATAGAACGAGGAGGTTCTTTGTCGAGCCAAATCCGGGCTGGACCATCGATAGAAAATGTAAAAAGCATAAGCTTAATCGATGTCTCGGGCACATCTTTGAACTTCAACATAGAAGTAATCTTGTTAAAATATCAAATATGAGCATGAGGATCTTCTTTCTTAAAACCGAAGAATTGTTTTGAAGTTACAAGATTTATTAGACTATGCTTAAGTTCGAAATGCTCGGCGGGAATAGGTGGTACTACGATTGCCTCCGCATAACCCTCGGTGGGTGCACGGAGTAATTCCTCCAGAGTACGTTGATCGGCCATCGTAACTACGGGAGTCTCTTCAAGAGTGAACGGTTCGACTCTTTGTTTTGAACGTCTACGATTACGACGTTTCGAATTTGTAAAAGTAGGATTCGTAGAAGGTTCACCAATGAATTTTGAAGAAGAGCAAGTTTGCATACACTAAAAATAAAATAAAAAATAAAAATGAAAATATTTTTTTGTGACCGATAATCGAACAAGTATACGGTAGCTCTCTAGAAAACGCACAAAGAAGCGGAGGAGCGGGTAAGCGCGAAGCGTTTTAAAAACCTTCTCCTTTCGGGTTGAAAATCGGATCAACCCTCTGTATACCTCTCTTATAATTTGTAGTCTAAAGGTGAGCCGACTTCACAAGTGACACAACGGTTGCTTTTGTTGGTTAGTTGATTTTTTTGGTATTTTTGATTACTTGATAAGAAAAAATCACAAAAAATTGAGAAAATAAAATATTTTTGTATTTTTATAGTTTTATAATAAAAAGAAAATATTCACAAACGGAAAACGATAACTTCACGGGGAAGGGTCTTCAAAAACTAATCTTTAAACTTTCACACGATATTCGATACACACCTCCCCGGCAATGGCGCCAAAAATTGATTGGTCTCCAAATACGTATATAAGGATAATATCAATAATAGTGTAAAGATAAGTATTCCGTGAGGATTCTAGAAAATTACTTTTATCCAAAGTAAAGTTCAAAACCTTCCCGAGTCGTATCCCAACGAGGCGTGAATTGAAAATCGAGGTTAAGTTCGTGATCGCGCGATTTAATATTTTAAGATTTTGATTTGGTTTCCTATTTCTACAAATATAAATGCAAAAACAAGCAAAGACAATCAACAATTAAAGCAATTCCAAAATAAGCACGAAAATGATAACGGGATTCTAAACCCGAGCTTTAAAAACCTAAACTATCAAATTTTAACCCTAAAATGCAAAATTAATTTTTATAAATCCTAAATGACTTAAAATAAATTTCAGAAAAAGAATTATATTTTTTTTATTTTTATTTTATTTATTAGGAATTAAAAACTAATTTAACCTAAAAATATTATAAAAATTATTAAACTAATTTATAAAAATCTGGAAAAATTACTAAAAATACTTAAGGTAATTCTAATCCTAGGAAAAATAAAATGAGCCACTCGGCTTATCTTAATAAGCTGGAAATAAGCCCAAAAGGGCTGAAAAGCAAATCTGGCAAAAAAGGGTTAAAAGATTAAAGGGTGCAAGTTAAAACAGAAAAGTCCCAAGGGCGCTAATGGTAATGAGTGTGTGTGTAGAGGCGTTGGCTATGAAAGGGGGAGGTCACAGGTTCGACCCCTGTGGCTTCCCTTTTTGAATTTTTTTTTCTAAAAATAAACTAAAAAGCTAAGTTAAATAAGCAACTTTTGTAAAACTACTTTTTCTTAATTTTGAAAAGAAGCCAGGAATAAGCTCAAATAAGTTGATAGTTTTAAACATTAAGGCCATCAGATTTAGCTTAAACTGAAATGGCTTATAAGCTTGAATAAGCTCAACCCTAAGCCACATAAACTACAAGCACCTCAAACTTAACCTAATAAGCACAACTAATCAACTTTTAAGCAAATCCAATAAGCCATAACTTCAGAAATCAAATAAGCAGTTGTTGAGAAAAATTATGCAAACAGAATGAAAAGCACCTTTTAAGCCAATTATTAAGCTAGAAAACCAAAAATCTAGATCCTAAAACCTAAAAACAGATTGAATTTGAATTATAAGCTACCATAATAAGCCAAAAATACAAATTTAGGAACTCTAAATAAGCTAGAAAAAGCTAGTGAAATAGGCAGTTTAAGCTTATTAACTATATTTTTGGATTTTTCTAAAAGGTACAAACACTAATTGCAAACCTAAATTTAAGCTACTAAATGATTACTAAATGTAAAAATAAGCTAAAAAATATTAAGTATGCTATCTAATGAGCTTATGCTTGAATTTTCAGAACCTAAAATTTCCTAATTCTAACCAAAATTTGCTGATGAAAATTGGACTTCTAACTTTGAAATAAGACTTAGAGGAATGACAGATTTGAACTAAAATTCAAATGGCAATTGCATACTTATATTTAACTCATCAAACTGCATATAAGGACCTAAAATAAGTATGAAAACACACTAAATAGTACTTAATCTAAATCTCAATCAAATAAGCTGATTATTAAAGTAATATACCACAGATTCAAAGAGATTTTAGAACAAACCTTAATACTTAGTTTTAGACTTTAAAAACTTGTATAAGCTGACATATAAACTTGATTAAGGCCTATCAAATTGGCTTAAAAGGTAAAAGATACTCAAGCAGTATTAACTTATGTTAATACTGCTTGTGCCAAACACCCCTGAAGAAGCTTGAAATCCATAATAAGCTTAAGGCAGATTGATATAAGCTATGTAAAGCTAAAACATATTAAGATCCAAGCTTATTAGGAATTTTTAAGCAATTTTCAACCATAATTAAGCACTTATTAATAAGCTAGAATAATAAGCAGTTTTAAAGCTAAAATAGACAGATTGGTAAGAAAACTTAAACAAGAGATATTTAAGCTAAAAATTATAACCAACAAGCAATTATGAAACACAATAAGTAATAATAAGCACAATTAAAGCAGGTTTAAGCAGAAATAAGCAAAACATAAGTAATAGTTTTAATAAGCAAAAAAGTAAATTGGAGATTATACCTTGATCCCAAGCTCAAAACAGGGATTTGAATTGCTCAATAGAGCTTATCAACAAGCTTTAGATTGTTTGCACAAGCTAGTGAGGTCTATAAGCCCTTCCCAAACTGGCTTATCATCCGCCTTATAAGTTGAGGTACTTTAGGGGGTGGGATAAGGTAAAATGCAAACTCAATTAAGCTTTAAGGGCTTAACTGGGTTCTAGCTAGCTTATGAAGTTAAAAGAGCTTATTAAAGCTTAGTATGTGATTTCTAAACTCATATTAATCCATACTTAATTAAGGTGAAAACAAAATTAGAACTTTAAAACTAAACTTTTATTAATAAGAAACGAGGTTACAAAGCTTTTTGATACAAATGATTGACAAACAAACTAAAAATTACAATAAGCTGCTGAAAACTAAAATAAGCTAAAAAAAACTAGACATCCTTGTGTGTGTGAGGAGCTCTTCTTATATAGTGAAGAGATGAAGGTTCTAGGCCCTTGAGACGCTCCCGAGCTTCAATCTCGTCCATCCAATCAATCTTTTTCTCCAAGTAAACTCATCTTAGCCCTTGATATCATTCCATGCATCATTGGCCAATGATTGGCCATGGGATTGCCTACCTAGCATGCCAAAATCGCCATTGCATACGTCATTGAGCTTCTAGAAGGAGAGGGGAGCGTGTGAGAGTGAAGGTTTACCCTGAGCGTGGTAATGGTGAAAGTGAGGGAGGGAAAAGTAATGAAGCTATAGTAATTTCATTTGGGGCGTTGACCCGTTCATTTTTATTGTTTGACCTGGGTTACGGGTTAAGGATTTGGGCCTTTGTTATAATTTTTGGGCCAGAACCGCGTTATGGATTATGGTTATATAGATTTGGACTAACGGTGGTTAAAGTCAAGGACTAATGGTGTAATGAAAAGGATTAACGGTGCAATGAAAATGATTAACGGTGCAATTGGTTTGGACTGATGGTGTTAGTCCTCAAGGACTAACTTTGTAATAGTATTAGGGTATTTTAGATTAAAGTATTAACGGGATTGGATTTGATTGAAAACTTAATAATAAAATTCGCCTTCGGCTTTGATTTCTTGTACTCTTTCCATTCCCGTGCTTGGTTTTGTCCGTTTTGCTTCGTTTTTGTCATTTTGTGTAATATTCGTTACCTGCAAGACACAATTTACAACACAAACGAATACAATGCATTTTTCTGTATTTATTGGTCATTATTGGTCTTTTTAGCTCATTTTATTAGGTAAAAGGTATGTGTATTTAAACACATACCAAAAATCCCCCATACTAAGCTATTACCGTGTCCTTACGCAATGTCATAAACACACTTAGAAAACCAAAAATTTCAACCCCCTTAGACTAATTACCTCAAAAAGTAGCTAAGTGTTCATCTAAGGGGATTAAGAAATCACTAGTTTTGAAAAGCTCCCCGTTTTACCATTTTTATGCATTTATTATCATTTGTACTTATCATAACTTCACGGAACAAAAAACACTAAAAGGATAACTTCATCGTTCTTGATTTTTTTACCCCCCCAAACCAAGCTTAAAAACGAAATCATTGTTAAATACAAGTTAAGATGCTAACACTACTCATAAATGCTAATTGTGAATGCATAGCTACTTCCTGCTCCCTTATTCCTAAATCCTCTAAAGATTTTATTATTATTATTTGTGACAAATAAATTAATGTCTTATTCTCATAAAGTAAAACCCGGTTTAAACCACAATTAGTTTGAAACCCTTTCCTAAAGAGACTATATGGTGATAATAAGGTCCACATTAAGGTTCTAATTTCGCACGATTTAGGGGTTATCCTTTTTAGATAACCCCAGAGTCGAATTTGGCTTTATTATTATTATTGCAACATTATTAAACCTTGGTCCTTTAGTAGGCTGCAACATCGGTTGTGAGCCGGCAAGATGCAGCAAACATATTTCGACCTCGGTAATTTCCTCGACCTTTTAGAAGGCTGCAATATCGGGTGTGAGCCGGCAAGATGCAGCAAACTTTTATCAGTCTCGGGTTATTACTATGTGCCTTATTTAGAAGACTGCAACATCGGTTGTGAGCCGGCAAGATGCAATAAACTTTTATCAGCTTTGGTTTATTACATTATTATTATTATTAGCCAAATTTCAAGCCATGTGGTATTTTAACAACTGCCACATCGGTGTGTGAGCCGACAATGGTCTAGGAGTCTATTTCCCCATAACACTGACAAAACCTCGATGTGTACCTTAATTTCACCAGAAGGAATCTCTATGAAGTGATTTAAACTAAGAATCGCAAAAACCTAAAGTAACTTTATTTATTCAACACTTATATAACATTTATTAAGTTGATAGGAGCAAAAAGCCACAATTAACCTTTATAAGCCTTAAAGAGTTCCAACTACTCTATGTTTAGCATCTAACTTATATAAAACTCTATCATATTTTGATCTTCGCAAATTTAAAATCTTTAATAAAAAGATCCGCGAATGCTTAGTCTAATAAAACAAGCTTAGCATATTTAAAGTCTAACATGGAAGCTTGCAAAACTCTTGGCTTTTTCAAGCTAGAATTCGCGTTTTAAAGCTTCTTGTATAAAAGACTAGCAAAAGCTTAAATTTATATAAGTTAAGGGGCAAGCTAGAGCGCAACATGCTCGATCAAGTCAAAATTTATTCCTAAAAAGACAAAACTATGTGTCAAAACACTTATTCTCTTTTTGCAAATTTTTAAATTTTGGCATGTTTTTGCTATTTTTGGTGGAAAAATAAGGTTACGCGAAGACAAGACAAATGCAAGCAAGATCGAATCAAAAAATCCCCCCCATACTAGAACTACACATTGTCCTCAATGTGAGACTGTCACCCCCATACTAATTTCAAGGCATAATCCAAATATTAAGGGGTTTCTACGCAAATCTAAAGCCGTTTATTAAGTATGCTAATAGATAAACGTTAAACAAATAAGATCTCGGATATCGGATTCCCAAATATAAGCATGTGAAGGATTGAAGATCGAGTGGACAATGGACAAAACCACGAGCACGAGAGTCTTCAAAATCCGGGGAAATCCTAGACATAAACCACAAACCACAAAACACGAAACACGAGAAAGAAAGAGGCGAGCTTCCTCACATCACACTTATTCATTATTATTATACTAATATACTAAGGATAATCATGGGTTGCCACCCACGAAGCGCTTGTTTTTGTTAACCGAGTCACGAGCCTGGCTCGATCCCCAAATTTATTTATCCATGGGGAAAGTTTAGAGATCCAAGACAACCATCAGTGGTATGTCCTCTCCAAAATAGTGCTTAAGTCTATGACCGTTCACCTTGAAGTTTGGCCCATTAGTTGAAGATAACTCAACGGTACCATAAGGGAAAACTTAAGCAACGGTGAACGGCCCGGTCCAACGGGTTTTTAGCTTTCCCGAGAAAATCTTTAATCGAGAATTGAAGAGAAGAACTCGATCACCAACGTTGAAGACGCGGTTTTTGATCTTGGAGTCATGAATCTTCTTCGTCTTCTCTTTGCAGATCAAAGAATTCTTGTAGTCTTGATCATGGAGTTCGTTTAATTCATTCATTTGAACTTTCTAGTGATCACCTGCGGTCTTAAGGTCAAAATTACAATGTTTTAAGGCCCAATAGGCCTTGTGCTCTAGCTCGATAGGAAGATGGCAAGCCTTTCCGTACACGAGCTTATAAGGAGTGCACCTGATGGGTATTTTAAAAGCGGCACGAAAGGCCCATAGTGCATCATCTAGCTTATCGGACCAAGAAGCACGGTTTTCACCTACGATCCTCTCTAAAATTCGTTTCAAGCCATGATATGAAACCTCCACTTGCCCACTTGTTTGTGGGTGATACGCGGTAGAAAGACGATGAGTAACTCCATATTTAAGCATAACTTTAGCAAATTGATCATTACAAAAATGGGTATCGCGATCACTGATTATAGCACGTGGAGTTCCAAATCGGGCAAAAAGGGATTTCAAAAATTTTACAACAACTCGGGCGTCGTTAGTAGGGAGCGCTTTCACTTCAACCCATTTTGACAAGTAGTCGATGGCCACGAGAATATACTTGTTCCATCGTGGAGAAGGAAATGGTCCCATAAAATCGATGCCCCACACGTCAAAGATCTAACAATCTTGAATAGCATTTTGAGGCATTTCATCACGTTGCGATATTTTTCCTTGACGTTGACAAGCGTCACACCATGTGACCAAGTCGTGGGCGTCACGGTAAATAGTATGCCAAAAGAAACCGGCATCAAAGACTTTTTTAGCGGTGTAGTTGGCACCATGACGTCCCACGTTGGGTCTATTATGGCAAGCCGTGAGGATATCAACAGCTTCTTGGCCGTAAACACACTGCCTAATCATTTGATCTGCACAAATCTTAAACAAATAGGGGTCATCCCAAAAATAATGCTTAACATCCTTAAAGAATTTTTTCTTTTGTTGGGACGACATCCCTTTAACAATAAAATTCCCCGCATGGTAATTTGAAATGTTGGCAAACCATGGGTGGTCTACTTGAATATCACCACGAAAAGGTAAAACTCATCCCAAGTGTCTCGAGAGGAAATATTTTCGTAATTTCCTTTTTCTCAAGATCACTTTGATGGGGGTTTTCTAGTCTTGATAAGTGGTCGGCCGCGAGATTCTCCACTCTTTTTTTTATCACGAATTATACCATCAAATTCTTGGAGTAGGAGAACCCCAGGAGTTATCTCGGCCTTAGCAACTTGCTAGCGATGATGATACTTAAGAGCTGAGGGTGTTACTTTCATACAATATGTCTTAGACAAGGATAATAAGTAAGGCCGGATTTCAGAAAGCATACATTCACGTAATTATTCTTTTTCCGTAGTCGTGTTTAATGTGCTTGAGCATCGTCATGGTCTTACAATAAATAAATAAAAAACTAGCATAGTGTATAGGATGGAGTTATGTTTGGTCTTTCATTTCCCCAAAGGATGCAACTCGCATAATCTACTAGCATCACACATAATTTTGAATGGTAGGTTCCCAATCGGGGAAAACTAATATCGGTTGGCTTCGGTTAATTCTTTTTAAGAAATTAAACGCTTCAATACATTCTTTAGAAGAAAACAACTGAGTTTCTATTTCCAAGGAAGATGGGTTAGCGGTTCCGACAAGCGATTTTAGTAAAATTTGATAAATCGACGATATAATAATAACACGAGCGTGAACTAAAAAAATTCAAACGCTTTAACGGTAGTCGGATACAGGGTGTTTAGACTTAAACATTCAAATTTTAGCTTCTGTCGTCCTCATATCCCGATCATGGAACTTTTGATGTCCTTAAATACACAATCGCTTCTTTTACCTATAAAATGTCAATTCTCCAATTTAGAACTAAATTAGTGTCTTCCACCCGTTTTAGATTTTTGTTATAATGGGGAGATGCATGACGAGAAGAATAACCTGAAGACCAAGATATCATCCATGATGGACTCATTGTTTCTCGATCTTATCGTGAAAACATGGCCATCTGAACTTTAGAACGTGCCTGGAGCATTACATAAACACAAAAGCACATCGTCGGTAGGCAAACGGTCCCTTAAGGGCTAAGGTGAAGGGGTCTTATCTTGGCTTGTGTCTTTCGGGTTCAATGTATTTGAAAAGTTCTCGTAAAAAAACCATCTCAGAAGAAAATATATAGTATTCACTTTCCCGTAAAGTCTTTCGCAGCATTTGGTCCATAAAACGGTAAAGGGAAATGATCTTTTCGGGTGGGATCATTTAATATTCCGTAGTCATATGCAATATGCGTCATCCCGTAATTATCGAGTAGGTATTATACTTATTATTATTATTTTCCAATACGTCATACCGCTTTCTGTGTGGGAAACACATGATTAATTATATGCTAGTTATACTAATCAATAAGATAAATAAGTTTATAAGGTGGAAAAATCTATTCAATTTTTCAATCTTCTCATATCTAATTATAATCTTCCTTTTTTATGTGGAGAAATTTTTCTTCTAGATAAGAATTAATTAATCTGATGTTAAAGTACAAAAAGAATATTTTGTTAAGAGTTGGGTTATCACCTAAACTACATAAAATATTGGGCCAACTGCACCCTCAACTAGATCATCAGTAACAAAGTTGGGATCCAGGGTAAGGGTGGATTGGGGCGTAGTGACGGTTGACACCACATTGTATTTCAAATGTTTTCTATTAATTAGCACACCTCATGTTCTTCATTTTAGACCACCTTTTTAATTTTTCTCTCTTTCATAATTAAGTTTTTTACATTTTTGATCATTATTACTTGTTCTTATATTCCATTACAAACGTGATTCCAATTATTCCATACGCTGTAGTGAAAAACACAACGACGACATGTAAGACTTCAAGTGTTATTAGTTTTTAGTTGATTCATCACATTTTAGATATTTATCTTCTTGAATCTCTTGTGTTGTGATCTATCATATGTGTATGATAGGTTAGTATTTTATGCCTTACTTAACATACGTCTAGTGTGTTAGAGTGGTTTCTATTCGAATGTAGAGAACTCTGTATTTAGCTTAGTATGTAAAAGTTAAGCGACGTGTACGTTTTCTCCGCCTAAAGGGAGTTTGTTGACATAGTAAAGAAAACTCTCAAGTTTATTTGGGGAGTATAGTAGAGCGAAGAGGAGCTTCGTAGCCGAACCACTATAAATTATTGTGTCATCGGTTTGATCTTTCCTATCTTTACTTATTTATATTCCGCATTTACATATTTATTTAATACATTGCTATCATATACACTTGTGTATATCTCTTGACTTTACATAAGCCGACAATCTAAGTTTTAATTTTAAAACGGTAAAAACTATTTAACCCCCCTTCTAGTTTCCATAATTGGTATCAGAGCCAGGTTACCCAAGATCTTAACGTATATTGTACATTAAAGCTTGAATCGATCTATGGATTTTGATAAATATCTAGAAGGACAATCTATGCAAAGACCACCACTTTTTGAAAGCGGTTGTTTTATATATTAGAAAAATAGATTTGAAACTTATGCGAAAGCAAAAGATTTAGATCTTTGGCATATTATCATGAATGGTAATTTTCCACCAGTTGCCAAAATAAAGTCACCCAAATTTTGGAAGTAGTTCCCTTTGAACAACAAACCGATGAACTTAAGAAGCAACTTGCTAAAAATAATGAAGCTAAAATAGGTCTTTATAATGCTTTACCTAAAAAAGAATATGAAAGAATATTTATGTGTAAAACGGCTAAAGATATTTGGCAATCGTTGTTAATCACACATCAAGGTAATAGCCAAGCAAAGGATAATAAAATTGATCTTCTTGTTCCACAATATGAACAATTTACTATCCTTGAAGAAGAATCTATTGATAGCGGTTTTGCTAGATTTAACACTACTATTACTAGTCTTAAAGCTCTTGTTAGCAAGAACTATGTTAAGAAGTTTCTTAGGGCTCTACATCCTAAATGGAGAGAAAAGGTGACGTCGATTGAAGAATTGAAAGATTTGGCATCACTATCTCTAGACGAGCTTATCGGTAATCTAAAAGTACATGAAGTGGTCATGAAAAATGATTCCAAAATTTACAAAGGCAAAAAGGAAAGGGTTAAATCCATTGCCTTGAAAGCTAAGAAAGAGTCTAGTGATGATTGATGTGTTGTAGTAAGGTGTGTGATTTTATGATTTCAACTTTTAAATTTATATTTTTCCGACTTAACAAAAACAACACTTTAACGGGCAGTGTACCCGATCGGTGGTAGTTTCATGGTAAGTAGGGTATCGATCACTAAGACCGAGAAACAATCTTTCAATTTATTAAAATTTTGGTTATCTTAACTAAGTTAATTCTATTCTATGTTAAACCTATGCTAATCCTATGTTATTCCTAAATTTAACGGATAGGGGGTTTTTAGCCTGAGAGACTAGCACGGGTTTTGTGGTGACTAAAATCAACTTAAGACACTAAAACACACGCGGGCAAATTAACAAAATATAAAAGAGTGGTCTAGCCAAATATAAGAAAACTGTATTAACCATTATTAATCTAATCAGAACGTTGGTTTGTTTATTTAGT
>BQNB010038443.1:0-48748 GCA_026074375.1 Tanacetum coccineum | reverse complement strand
ACAGATGGATGACAAAGATGTTTAATCTTTGAAAAATTTAGATTTCAACTTATTTTATTGACTCCCCATTATATGGATTGATGGGGACAACTTCAAGGTCTGAAAGTGAAACTCATTCTTCAAAAGTTTCACAAGCCCTGGGGCAACGCTTGTTAGTTTCATGATGTCATATGAATCAGCAATGGAAAGACAAAGATATAGGCAAGAGTCATTAGACTTCAAAACAATTGATGCAGCTCCAAAGTGTGAGACAAAATTGGAAATTGAACGTCATGCAGCACGAGTATATACTAGGACGATATTTTTGCTTGTTCAAAATGAAATAAATGAAGGTTGTTGGTCTTGTACAATTCAAGATTTAAAAATATATGAAGGTTGTGAAACTGTCATTATTAGAGACAAGAAGCCGAATGATAATAGATCACTTTTTCACAAAAAAGGGAAAAGAACAAGAGACGAAAACTGGAACAGTGACAGAAGCAAGAGACTATAAGGTAAGTCTTTATTTGTTTTTAATAAAACTTTAAATGAATCTCATGTAATTCATATTGAATCACATGAGATTGCTATTGAATCTCATGTGATTGCTATTGAATCTCATGTGATTCCAATAGAATCTCATGTGATTCAAATATAATCTCATGTGATTCAGATAGAATCCCATGTGATTCAATATGAATCACATGTGATTTCTGTGGAATCTCATGTGATTCATATTGAAAAATCACATGCCTATTTTCTAATCTGATCTTCAATTCTAATAACATTCTTATTACTTGTGTTTTTGTGAGAAAGGTATTACGAAGTATAAAAGATGGTTCGGTGGTATGTTCTTGTAGAAATTTTCTTCGATACGGGTTTCTATATCGACACATATTCTGTGTGTTCAAGAATCGTGATATTAATGTTATTCCAAAGCAATACATTTTGAGGCGTTGGACAAGGGACATAATACCCCCCGACCTGAGAAGACAAAGAAACAAATATGGGGAAAAAATTTAACAATTGAAAGACTTACAAATAAGGCAATTTTTTGGTAGACGATAGTTTATTCTTGTTGAGCAAAGATGAAGGAAAGATGGGCGCTTATGTAGAAAAATTGAAAATACTCTTGGATGAAGTGAAAGCTGATATGCCGAATCTCCCTTCCAGAAATACAAGAGATGTGATTGATGGTATCTTTTCAATAACAAAACCCAATTAAATTGCTGTGCAAAATCCAAGAAAGACTATGAACAAAGGAGAACATTTGAAGAAAGGAGAGCATTTAAAGAGTAAAAGAGAAAAAACACTTAAAGTTGGAAAGAAAAAATTGAGGGTTTGTGGCTTTTGTAAAGAGAAAACAAACGAACATACCAAAACAACTTGTCCACTGAATCCAAAGGCAAAAAAAGGAAGGCGACACCAGTTATTGATGTTTGAACACTTTTTAGTTACTTGAATATTTCACGTACTTATAGGATCTTGTTTAAATACTTCTGGAATTATTCTTTTTTGATATTTGAATTCTTTTAGTTACTTAAATATTTGAATAAATCCTGTTTTTCACCAAAAGTATAACTGTAGTTAGACATGTGATTCATTTTGGATCTCATGTGATTCACTATAGATCTCATGAGATTCACTCTAAATCTCATGAGATTTACTCTGAGTCTCATGAGATTTACTCTAAATCACATGAGATTCAGAGTGAATCTTATGAGATTTAGAGTGAATCAATATGGATCACATCTGAATCTTATGAGATTCATTCTGAATATCATGAGATTCACTCTGAATCTCATGTGATTCATGTTTGAAGGCAGTCTAACAATTACTTTAATTGTTCTTTAGTTAAAACTTAAACCAATGTGATTCTAGCTGAATCTCTATAAATCTTATGTGATTAAATAAAAAACAACATAAAAAGATACATTCCAAAAAACTAAACTAAACTGATATTACTATATCTACTAGTTAAAAAGTTCTACCATTCTCAGACTACTCTAGATTAGTTCTACCATAATCAGACTACCATAATCAGACTACTACTGAAACACGGCAAAAGAAACAGAGTTACTGCAACACAACAAAAGTTCTATCATAATCAAACTACCAAAACTGTGACACAAGTTAGATGCAATCACGTTCCTCCCTTTTCTTGAATGCATCAACGATTACCACCATCTTTTTAATAGGATCTGTTTTGTCAAACTCCTTTGCTAGTTCAAGCATCTTCCTGGCATGCACATTGATCTCATGCAACAATATCTTTGTGGCGAACTTAAATCTTAGTCGCCTCAGCATATCACGCTGTAACTGCGACTCCATAGGAAGCCCACAATCCAAATTTGAAGCAGGTCCACCATCAAAAGTTTCCATATGGAGCATGGTGAAAATTCCACAATCATGAAAATTCTCCTTAGTCTTCTACTTCAGTTTTGGGATTGTATGCTTCACTCTAGCAACCTGAGTATGCCTAATGTGACCATACTGCTTCAAGTGCCGAGCAAACAACTTTTTCTACACCAAAAAGAAAAATAAATGTGATATTGTGATATTGGCAAATCAAATGTGATATTATGTGAAAAAGAATTAAATGGAGATGATAAATACTTACAAGAAGATCACAAGCTTCTTTATACTTTGAATCATATGTTCCTGGACTATTATCAAGTATAGTCATCGCGGTTGTTTTGGTAAGACTGAAGAAAACCACATAAAAATGCTCGGACTTGTAAATTGGAAAAAACACCTATTTTAAATAAAACAAAAAACTTAATATAATAATCAATGTGAATCAGAGTGAATCTCATGAGATTAAGAGTAAATCTCATGAGATTCAGAGTGAATCACATGAGATTCAGAGTGAATCACATGAAATTCAGAGTGAATCTCATGAGATTAAGAGTGAATCTCATGAGATTCAGAGTGAATCAGATGTGATTCCAAACAAAAATCTCACTGAATCATCACAAAAAATAATCAAAAGATAATTAGATGTAAAAAAATTACCAAGTCAATGCCTCTAAGAGCCAAACCACCTTTGTTGCCTTCAAACTGAGTGTTAACTTGGTTAGAAAAGCTTTCCCATTTAGCATCAAAAGAAGCCAAGGTTCCATCAAACATTGATTTTGACTGTATTATATATCATATTAAGTATCATCAAAAAACAAAATACTTGTATAAAAATTTATAAATGTATAACACTTACAATACAACCGGTTGGAAAAAACTATTTTGATTTTGATTCAACAGCTCGAAAACTCTCTTCATGATTAAGAACTGTACCCCAACAGTCAATTACATTCGCATCAAGCCACAAACCGGGTGCTAAAGTTTCCAAATTCAAATGAACTCCATATACAATAAACTTCCCAAAATGTCCTTTAAAAACATTCTCACTATATGAAAAACAAGTACATAGTGTAAATATATAAAAAAGACTTGGCTTCAAATAACAAATACTAGACAAAATCTCATGTGATTCGGAATCAATGAATCACATGAGATTCAAAATCAATGAATCTTATATGACTCAAATGATTTGAATCACATGAGGTTCAAAATGAATCACATGAGATTTAGAGTGAATCATAAGAGATTCAGAGTAAATCACATGAGATTCAGAGTGAATCTCATGTGATTTACTCTGAATCACCCTAAATCATCACAAAAAAATAATAAAAAATATGATTAACTTACATCTTGTTACCCTGCATAGCAAACAAGCTGTTCACAAGAATAAATTCCAGCCTTGTAATTTTGGGAACAACGTTTGTTTTCTTGTTCATATAGGGCGATAAGAGGTAAGAACAAGGTTTCACAGCTCTTTTTTGGGACTGGGACTTGCTTTTTGGGTAGGCAATTTCTCAGGAGTAATCTCTTGAATCATTGCTTCCAGTGTCGCTAAATTATCACCAAATAAATCACCCTGAAAAAAAAGAATATTAAAAATAAATAAATTTTACGAAATAGGTAAAAAACTGTAAAGTAAGAATATTACGTATAAGTATTCAGCGGTTATAGAATCAATCACCTCTCCAACTAAATCTGCATTTTTATCTAACCATTGTGTATAATTCTCGGGGGTACTCATAAGTTTACATTCTTCAGCTGGATTTACTTCAACAATGGTTTCTTGTTTAGTTGGGTCGACTAATTCTATTCCTGTTGGACCACTATCATTGGGAAAATCATCTAAACTAATTTTGCTAAACCTAAAACTCGGATTACTCCCATTTATATCTTTATCACCCTCATTGAGATCTACTTCATCCCCATTTCCATCAGAATCATTATCATTATCATCATCCCCATTATCATCATTTCCAGCATCCACATCAACATCAAATGAAATAGGATCTTTGAACACTTGGACATACTTTTCTTGAAGTTCAACGAACTTTCCATCACCAAGATAATCTGAGCTAGCTTTCCTTATTAAATTTTCTAGAAGAACTCTTTCAGAACAAATTGCAGCAAGCTTTTCTTCAGCTCTTTTAAACAAAGCCTGAATTAAAAAAATGTATTACTATAGTTAATCACATGAGGTTAGCTATGAGAAGGATCTCATGTGATTCATGTTTGAATCACATGAGATTCAAAGTGAATCACATGAGATCAGACAGGATCTCATGTGATTCACTCTGAACATGATGTGATTCATGTTTGAAGGAAGTCTAACCACATACCTCTTTCTTAGAAATTTCTGAAAAACCAATAAAACCTTCAGATTCTTGCACCTCAGCTTCGTTCCATTCATCATGAAGATCTAAAAGCCTGACCATATAATCTTTAAGTTCTAACTCCTGCCTTTGTTTCATTAAGTATGATGACTAATTTCTGATAGCTGGGCGTGTATGAACAACTGGGAACTTATCGAACTTTGTAGAATCTAAATATAAAAGCTGATAAGAAAAGAAAAAAACAAAAATTAGCTTAATATAGTGTAACACCCCCATATTTATAATATAGTAGCGAAAGCTAATCTGGGGTATTACTTCATGGAGACAACAATCATAATCATAGAAAACAACCCAAAAGAGACATTTATTCAAAAGATACGTTATCATTCATTTCAAATCAGAGTTTTACAAAGGCTGCTCCCAAAATCTAGAAACATAAAATGTGAATGATAACAAGTTTTAGCCATCTTCATGTCCATGCCACTCCATGCCATAAGTTGCTCAATTACCTGAGATAAACATGCATAAAAAGGGTCAACACAAAGGTTGAGTGAAATTCATAGGTTTAAGTAATATAATTTGAATGCAAATACGATATTCGGGTTACGTTGATATACATCCGATATTGAAAACATATTTATTATTGCCATTAGCTCATGAATCCAAAGCCTTAGAGTATGGTGATACGTTATAGCCCCTGCGGGTACCTTTTCCAAAATACCCGCGTGATTTCTAATGATGTGCAATTGGTTACACGTAACTGGGTACACCAACGGGGAGTCCAGCCCAAATAGATTTATAGCATAGATCTATTCATAGCATTCGCGCTCTCTCAACCGATCATCCGGATCAAGAGATTAACGGTTCATGATATTAGGGACTTAAAGGTAAAAGTAGTTACTTAGGCAATAACATATTTAGAAAATGGTTTAAAGCATGTATCCCCCTCGCGGGTTTATAAAAAATTTAAAATATTGAAATGTGAGGCTATGAACTCACTAAGTCCTTGAAAAGTAATCACATTGTTATAAGATAAACGAGTATGTAAAAGAGTTTATAACAAGCATGTATCCCCCTCGCGGGTTTATAAAAAGATTAAAATGCGAGGCTATGAACTCACTAAGTCCTTAAAAAGTAATCACATTCTTATAAGATAAACGAGTATGTAAAAGAGTTTGTAACAAGCATGCATCCCCCTCGCGGGTTTATAAAACATTAAAGAGATTGAAAAGCGAGGCTATGAACTTACCTGAACAGTTATAGGGAAATTGATAACTAATGTATATGAAATGATTGTAACGGCTTCAACACGGGCAACCTGATTAATATATGTAAAGTCTTAGTTTGATTGAATATATAAGTTTTTGGATATTGATGTTGATTTTGATATAAAAATTATCATAACACCGTTCGGGCCATCATAGTTCAGAAGTCATTCAGTAAACGTTTGTGGAGCTAGGGCACTTTAAATCGTAAACCCAACAACTCAGACAGAACGTAATACCAAGATGAAACTTCTTAATATGAAGCTCCCTAGTATTGTGGTATGATATAGATCCGGGACATGATTTTTGAAAACACATTAATGATGAATGATATAATGATTAGAACATAAGCAGTTTTAAGCATTTTATTCAATATCTGGAGATGTTAAGCACGAGAAGCGTTAATTAAAGTTATGTCATATAATGTTTTGGATATGATTTTATACTTTTTCAAAATGTTACATTTTAGACCCTGGGGTTCTGGGAAATTGCAAATAGACCCCTGAGGTTTGCACTTTTACGACTTTGGTCCTTCAACTTTAAAAGATATACCAAGTAAACCTTGTACTTTGAAAAGTGACATAATAGACCCCTATAGTTATAACTTTGATAAAATGACATATTCAGCCCCTTTAGTTATAAGTTTCAGAAAGTTACGATATAGACCCCTTGCATGGATTATAATTACAAAACATGTCCAAATTGCCATGCAAGCTTATTTTAACATTTCAATAGACATTTATAAGTTATAATAAACTAAAATATGAAGATTTAACACAATGCAAGTTTAAATTAACGATTCGTTAAGCTAGGAAGTAAAACGGGTCAAATTAGGGTTTTAAAATGAAAACGCGCGGGTTTTAAGATTAAATTCTTTCATGACTTATCAAAGCACTTATTTTAACATTATATAAGCTTATTAGGATAGATTATAACAAAAGTTTACAAGTTTAACTCATAGTTTAAGTAAAAACATGAAATTAGGGTTTCGGGTGTACGGTTTTGGATCAAAAAGGTTTATATAACACTATAGGTTTTTTTTTTTTGAGTTCAAAGCCTTTTTATTAAGATTTTAGCAAGACATATGAATCATTATAACGTTATAAAATCAGATCATAAGCATAGAGAACTGGTCTTGAGCTTATGGCTTGGAAAAACGGTAGTCAGAATCGAGACTTCAGCTTCCGTTACGCCTTAGAATAACGACTCCCGGCATTGTTTTTGGTTTTCTTTTTGCTTCATTTCTGAACTTTGAGCCTTATTAGATCACTTGGATCTCATTATGAGAAAAGTATTGTCAAAGGATTGCTTCTATGTAAGGGTTATAGAGGAGGAAGTGAGGGATGAAGAAATATGAAGTGTTATGGTTGCTATTTATACGTAAAATGACCCTTAGAGCTCAAGAAACTTGTATGATCTAGTTAGGACACATAGGAGGTCTAGAGGCTGATGAGGAGGGTCTATAGGATGTGTTGGTTAAGCTAGAAACTAGCTTGGATGAGGTGTTTACCCCATTGCATGCCGCGGCTAAACAAGAAGAAAAAGGAAGACCATGTGCCATTTTTAAACTCTATAAGGTAAAGATATTTGTGTGATGTGCTTGTAAGTTGCTTAGGAATGAAGTAGATTAGTCATGGAGGTGCTTGGTTGCAAGAAAATTAGATAAAATGGGTCATTTTGCAAGGGTTTGTATTTCGGGTTAATTTAGGGTTAATAAGGGTTCGAGTTGAGTTTTCTAGCTTGTAATTCATGTACATTTGATTAGGAATGATAGGTTACTAATTCTAAGGATTATATTAAGATTTATAATCAAAATTTGAGAGGTGGTTTAGGTTAAAAATGTTAGAAAATGAATAAACGGGTCAAAATCATAATTAAGACACAATTAGGGTTTTCTGGATTCGTTTCTTGTATAATTAAAGTAGAATGATGAAATGATAATGGATTATGATTGATAATGTTGTAATTTATGTTATTATAACTTATTTGGGAGTTGGTTTAAGGTTATGATGGATAAAAGTCAAGAAACGAGTCATGGTTTAGAAACTAGCTCGGTTTTAGGGTTTAGGGTTTTGAATTAGGGTTTTGAGTGTAAAAAGATGTATGAAAGTTTGTGAATAGACTAATTAGGGTTTACACATTGTATATTAAGTGTAGTAGCTTGAACACAAGTGATGGTGAAGAAATTAGAATGAAAATGGAGGAAAAACGACTATTTTAGAGATCATGCTTAATGACTTGTACATTGAGCTTTTAGAGACTTATACTTTGACGTGAAGAGTTTATATATTTCAAATGAGATGTTATATTACTTGTACATAGGCTTTAGTAGATTGTGCATTCACTTTAGATGTTAATCTTTCACAAAATTAGGGTTTAGAGATACCCGATAATGGTTTAAAGCCTGTTTTGATATAATGTTATAATTGATACCTCATATGAGTAATGTACTTTGTAATAATGATATTGTGATATTGACTTGATATATTATAATGATTGCTTGACATTTATAAAGATAGGATTGCCATATGTAGGTTGTCTGAGCCCGTTAACTTAAGTTATGTAGGATATATTGCATATTGAGTTATTGGCAAAGTAATGTAATGTAATAAAGCGAAATATTTCCCTAAAAAAGGTGAGTTCATATATAACTGATAGATTGTACATCATCTAACTTAATAGATGGATATTTACATTTATGAAAATTGTGGGTTGTTATATATAGACATGAGATCAGACAGGAGACTTTATATTAAAAATCACATGAGATCCTGTCTGATCTCATGAGATTCATGACAGAATCTCAAGAGATTCATGTTTGAATCTCATGAGATCAGACAGGATCTCATGAGATTAATGAGATCAGACAGGATCTCATGTGATTAACTCTAAATCTTATGTGATTCATGTTTGAAGGCAGGTAAAATCTCATTTAGTGGAATTTAGAAAACTTACAATAAGGAATGTTAAGGGACCAAGGTAATGATTAGTTCCTCTTGGGAGTTTACTGTCTCGAAGACAGTCATAAATGTACTTGGACCAGTCAATATCAGAAATCACAGAGTCTTCACGAAGGCGTCTGACCACATCCAAGTAGATTTAACCCTTCAACCCATCAGCCTTACCCATCGTATTCGTAAACAAAGTAAGAAAATTAACTATGAAAAGAAAGTCGATTTCTTGAGCAGCAATCAATTTCTGAGCAATATCATTAACACGGACTTTCTTTAATTCTAGAGGATAAAATTGACCAGCCTACTTCCTTACAAACTCATGGTCAACTTCTCTTCATCCAAATCAAATAATGAATACCCTCCAAAAGGAACACCTAACATATCATGAATTTTGGACGGGGTTACATCAATTTTATCACTTGAATCCAAACTCAACATGTAAGATTTGAAATTAGACATAGCAAACCATCCCAACTTTGATGGGAGATGATCTATGGAAACATTATGCAATGAACTAAAGCCTATATCCGTAAAAAAATCCCAAAATATCAACTCTTGAGTTTTTGATGGCAGAAAAAAGGGAAGAAGGAGTTGTCCTTGCATGAAAAGAAGGAAAACTCGAAAGATACTCTTTATGTGCAGCTTCTTCGGGCGTCAACTGCTTCTCTTTCTTCTTACCTTTCTTCAGGACACTCTCCTTGTCAGATTCTTCTTTCTTGACATTCTTTGTCAATTTTTTCATACCCTTCTTCGGGACACTCTCCTCATCACTCTCCTTATCAGATTCTTCTTTCTCGACCTTCTTTGTCAATTTTTTCTTACTTTTTTTAGGACACTCTCTTCATCAGATTCGTGTTTCTTGACCTTCTTTTCCAATTTACTAATCAGTCGCTTAATAGTTTTTGTATCAAGTTTCAAAAAATCCAAAGAATCTGAACCACTCCTCTTACTCTTCAAACCAGCCTTAATCTTCAACTTCTTTCGCTTTCCATCAGCTTCATCAGAAGAATAATCAACAACATCAGTCTCAAGCTCGGAATCATATACATCTTTCTTTGAATTACCATTCAATTTCTTTTTTCTATCATCTTCCTTTGATAAAATCATTTTCCTTTTAACATTAACCTTAGTTTTAAATTCCGGATTTTCTTTTTGCTTCGACAACCTTAAAATTGGAATTTCTGATGAAATAACCTTCTGCTTTGGATTAGGCTTAAACTTTTCCTTAACAACATCTGGCGTGATGTTCTTTGGCTTGTCCTTATCTTTACCAACAACAGGCTTCTTACCCTTCCCAGCCAGCTTATTCTTCAAAGCATCTAATGCCTTATCTCCAACTACATTAATTTTCGACATGAGTTAGAAATGAGATCAGACAGGACACTTTATATTAAAAATCACATCAGATCAGACAGGATCTCATGTGATTCACTATGACTCACATGAGATAAGACAGGATCTCATATGATTCAGAGAGAATCACATGAGATTCACAGTGAATCACATGAGATTCAGACTGAATCTCATGAGATTCAGAGTGAATCACATGAGATTCAGATTGAATCTCATGAGATTAAGAGTGAATCTCATGAGATTCAGAGTGAATCAGATGTGATTAAGAGTGAATCAGATGTGATTAACAGTGAATCTCATTATTGTTTGAATCACATGAGATTCAAAGTGAATCATATGAGATCACACAGGATCTCATGTGATTAACTCTAAATCTCATGTGATTCATGTTTGAAGGCAGTCTAACAACATACCTGCAACTACATTAATGTTCAACGCCTTATCTGCAACAACAGACAACACATTCTCTTTAACAACCTTATTTGCAACTACATTAATGTTGTCCTTAACCACATAAACCTTGTCCGTAACTACACTAGACGGCTTATCTGCAACTACACTAGATGCCATAACACTCTTCTTTACAACCGGCACCTTAACATTCTTCTTTACAACTGACGCCTTAACACTCTCATCTGAAACCTTAATCATAACCTTTGGAGTATCCTTCTCAACAACACTCTCAATAGCCACAACAACCGGCACCTTAACATCAACCACAACAACCGGCTTAGTCTCCTTATCCTTAAAAAGCTCAGTCTTATGCTTATAATGCGCAACAACCGGTGCCTTAACATTTTTTTTGCAACTGGCGCCTTAACACTCTTCGTTGCAACCGGCACCTTCTCAATAACAGGTGCAACCACTGCCGCCTTATTACTCTCATCTGAAACCTTAGAAACCTTTGGATTATCCTTCTCATCAACAGCTGACTTTTCACTCACAACAGCCGAAACATTACCCTTACCAACCTTACTCGTAACATCACTCTCCTTAACGACAGTCGACTTCTCAATAGACTTGACAACACTCTCCTTAACGACAGTCGACTTTTCACTCACAACCTTACTATTACTAACAATAGAATTTCCCTTCACAACAGCTTCCTTTTCACTCTCCTTTCTAACTTCACCAGTTATAGGATTATATTGAGTCACTAGCTGTGGACTAAAAACCCTTTCACTCATTGGAAGTCACCTACTCTTAATTAGGAGAATTAATTTTACCAGTAACCTTCGATTTTGATTTAATAGGAGAAACACGATCAATCCCCTTAACACCTAACATCAAACAAAAATTTATAAAAAAACATCAGATGAGAAAACAACTAAAATCACATAGGATTTTGGTATGAATCACTTGTGATTCATACCAACACTGAAATCACAAAAATAAGCAAAAGCTATTGAATAAGCACAAAATAAGCAAAAGCTATTGCATAAGCATCATACATCTACCAACAAAAAATCAACAAACTGATAAAATAAAAAAAACAAAACAAAACCTAAAAAATACTAAATAAAGCACCAAATAAACAAAAGATAAAAAATAAGCTACATCTATGGCTTGTGTCCAAAATAAGCAACAATAAGAAACTAGTAATATCAAATAAGCATTAGATTAGAAAAATAAAACATAAAAAATACTAAATAAGCACCAAATAAGCAAAAAAAATGAAGAATATAAGAAATATATACCATGAAGCTTATTCCGATGCTTATTTTCATCAGAATCAGGCAACATATATCCTTTAGATAGCTTTATTTCATCGCGTATATCCATCTTGTAAGATCGATTTTGATGAAATCGATTTAGATAGCCGTATCTAACAGTTAGGCTTTTGATTTGGAGTTAATTTGAAGGAAAGAAAAAGTTAGGGTTTTGATCGGATAAATTAATGTGTGTGTGTATGTTTTTTTGAAACCGTTGGGGGAGAGAATGAAATGAGATGAAAAGTGTTGTTGGGGAGAAGAATGAAATTAAGTGAGACCATTGGATTGGTATTGAAATCAACGGCTTAGATGGAAAGTTTCATTTTTTTTGACCTCGTTCCATAGGGAACTTTTCGCATATATATATATATATATATATATATATATATATATATATATATGGGGGCTTTCTTTTTAGAATCATTCTTAGTGCGAAAACTGACAGAACCACAAAAAACATACATGCACGCCTTTTAAAAATAAAAAAAATACATGAAAATCATCAATAATCATAAGAATCCACTTATGTTCTTCAGTATAATCATGAACTTTTTCTCTTCTTTCACAAAAACCTTACACACGGCCGCAATATTGTTGTTGCACGCCTTATAAGAACATACATGTACACCTTCAAAGAAAAATTTTGTATTTTCAATTTCTTATCAAAATTTTTTAGAACTATGTTTTTTAAAACATATATGTTGGTTTTAGAACATATGTGCAAAAACATAATTATTGAAGGCGTGCACGCATGTTTTTGGTGGTTCTGTCGCTTCTCGCAATAAGAATGGTTTTGAAAAGAAAGTCTCACTATTTGTATAAAAATTATGTATGTTGCATGATTAGAACCTGTGACCTAAGATTAACTTCTAATCAAGTTTACCAACTAAGCCAACACACCATTTCCAAAACTATAATAATATCTTCTTAAATAAATCATATTAATATCTTTTAATTTTTAAAAATATATATCAAAGATATTCTCCTAAGAAAACCATGATATCTTTTGATTTTAAAATATATATCAAGATATATGGTGATATATTTTTCTTTTGAAATATATATCAAGATAACATTTGCAGAAGAAAAGATAACAATGTACTCTAGCCCTAGATCAAAATCATACATAAGATTTTCAGGTTTTCTGGAATCCAATTAAACATTAAGGTTTGTGTGTCTTAACTTTCTTACTGATTAGCTTTTGCTTTTTATTTGCATATTTTTATACATCTTCCTAGACATTGCAACTAAAACCGTAAACACTAATATGGAATAAGGTAAATCTCCATGTTTTTATTTGTTATTTTGTTCATTGTGGACATGAATTTACATAAATATTTTTTTACAACTATTGTTCTTGATCTATTAAAACAACATTTTTAACATAATTCGACTATCAAAACATGATTAACTATCCTACTTAATCATATCAAAACCATCAAGTTTTAGTTAATAACCAAATACGCTTTCAATAATTTTCGTACTTGAACCTAAATAACAGCGTAATCAAATAACCGACGAATATACACAATTAAATCAACACAAAAAACATAAATCGGATGCTCACAATGCATATAGAAGTAAAATCAAACCTAAGCTCCCCATGCCTTTTTGAAATCGGACGAAACCTAAACCCTAACAAACAAACCTTTTTCAATTAACTAACTTGCTAATAACAACAATCTAGCTAAACTAAACACCCCCTTATACACGAATTTGGCAAGAACACACCAAAAATCTAACTTCTTCAAAACTTAGTGCATCTGATAGAGATCTTTTATACTAGTGGTATTTGTAGCTCTTGAAACAAGGATTAATAATATGTAATTTTATCTTAATGCATGTCGAAAAATAAGCCATAAAATGGTGTTTGTGGCGACTATAACTATTTACGTAGCAAAAATAATTATTGTAGCTCAGGATAAACGTTGACCTGAAACTCGGGTTGTTCCAGCCATAAACCCATTATAAACTAAAACTAACATAAGCCCAAAATAAATAAGCCATAAGCTCGAATAAGCCATAAATAAGCCGAAACAACCAAATAGGCCAAGCCCAATATCCCTTTTCTTTTCTTTCTTTTTGCCGAGACATACAAGGCCCAAAAAAATATAATAAGCCCTAACTAGTTTATTTTTAAGCTAGTTTTTCAAAATAAGCCCAAACAAACACATGACACAAAAGTTATTTTACCATCACAACCATAATATAAAAGTGACCGTTTTGGTTCTTTCCCTTTTGTGACCATGTCAACCAAACGCACCCTATTTCTTTCCATTTCAAATTTTTATGTTTGATTTTTTTACAAACGACTTGTACAACTAACATAAACTCATCACAACAATCATAAAAGTACAATTATTTTTAGTTTTTAGAAAACTTACCAAAAGGGTTTTGAAAAGCGAGACAAAATGCGGACCGACTACCCAAACGCAATTTAATCTAGTGTTGCAAAACAAGGTCTACAAGGCCGATTAATCGCCGATTAGACGCTATACAAAAGTCCACCATCCTGGCAGAATAATGTAACATGGTACAAAACAAATAGTCCACCTGTGTCAACAACGATCAACGATGGTCAACGGTTGTCAAACTTGCCAGAAACCTTCTAATCTTGCCGGAAGTACCTAAAACTCACCATAAACTTGTTTTGATCACTTATATTAATTGTTTAAATCTATTACAATTTTTTTAGAAAAAAACTTTGCCCATAAAATCTAAACTCGACGAAATACACAAAACTTGCCGAAATACCTATATTTTGCCAAAAATGCCTATATCCGAATAATCGCAGCGATTAATCCCGCCTTGACCGAAACAATGCTACAAGGTGGTCGAGAACATCCGCTTCGGTAACTAAACATTCAGGCTAATTTTTGTCAACCTGGATTTAATCGTATAACCGTTCCCAAATACAAAAAATCAAACATCCTAAGTCTTCTATATCTACAAGTTCTTGATCAAAGTTTGAGCAAAAAAATGTAAGTGTTATGTGTGTTGGGTGAGGTTTGTGAAGCGAAGCCCCAAAGTGTGAAGACAAAAGAAAATGATTTCAAACACATGCAACAATTGTGTCTTTAGTGGTGGTGACAAAAGTATCATGTGAACCGATTACTAGGACCATGTAGTTAATTTTTTTTATTTGCGTCCTTGTTGTACTTCCCTTCCTCTCGTCTATATTGTCTCCCTTCCTTGTCTTAACCGGCCAAGCAACCTATGATGCTCGGGCTTGCCTCTTCTTATGTCGGGTTTACTTAAAACTAAAAATTCATCACTTTAAAACATTACCCGAAGTTCCTTAGTATTTTTATTGAACTTAAAAACACTTTTTCATGAACCTAGGTTATTTACACGACATATTTCCACACTAAACTTCCCAAAATTCATTTGAACATTATTGGACGTGCCGAGACCAAAATACAAGTTGAGTTCAAATTTAACCGAACCCTTCTCACAAGTTTTAGAAGTATCCCTCTTCAAAATATGACTTGTCATTTTAGACTTATCCAAAAACATCACTTTCACGACCATCACGGACTTTAATTAAATTTTCCCAAAACACCCGTTTTTAATAACTTTTAAATCACACTTTAACGATTTACGCACAAGACGAACATTACTTCAAATTACAAAATTACTTATCAAATAATTTTGTTAAATTCAGCCACGATTATTAAACCCGTTTTCTATTTAACTGTCGTTTTGGTACGCGCTGCGTGATGATTTTCGCAGAACGCAGTAAAACTTCCCAGAATGCATCAAAATGACAACATAAACACTCTGACACGGGAAGATGAATCAAAAGTGATTCACTTATGAAACTCAAGACTCTCTCAACACCCAGTTAAACCGTAACCGTTCTTCGCAAATTAAGTCAACCGAAGTCAACTTTTCAGCTTTCTCCTAGAAAACTAACAAAATCAAAAGATACCAATATAATTATAATATTTTATGTTGGTTCCAATTGAATGGATCTTTTGTTCTGTTTAGATAAATCTAAACAACTAGATTAGAAACATTATGATGTATATATAAAGACTATGCGGAATTAATCATTATATACTCAGAAGAAACAATAAACAATGAACACAGAACTTTCACTATATTGAATAAATCACAAAACAACTATATGTTTTGTCTAACAACTAATCTATGAATATTGATATGCTTTTATTATCTATCAATGATATATCCTAACTATGCCGTAAGGGTTCCTTTTATACACCAAGGAAAAACCCTAATAGGCTTACAAAACGTGTTAACAGATCATGCATATCTATTCCTAAAATAACTCATGCATATCTCATAAGCAGTACTAACTACATAACTAAGAGTACTAACTATATGCTGACAGTACTAACATTGTACTAGCAGTACTAACTATAACTAACAATACTAAGTTCTTTAACTAACGGTACTAAGTTCTTCAGCAGTATATCTTGTAGAAGCTCTTTAATTCCCAACAATCCTCCCCTAAACTTATGATTTACCATCAAATCTTAAGTTTCTTGTATTAAAGCTTTTTGATTTTGAGAGGATTCTTTCAAACACTTAAGCTTCCTTGCTTATTAGCTTCTACAAAAATCTTCACATTCTTTTGCTGAAAAATCACACTAACTCTGTTCTGCAATCTAAGATTTGATAAACTTTATAAGCTCAGATGCCATATCACTTTCTTCTTCTGTTTCAATCTTTAAGTTGATCATCTCCTTTAAGATTTCCTTCTTCAGTGGATACTTCTTATCTACTAGCATGTTAATCTGAATTGAAGTACCATCTAAGAATAAAGAATGAACACCACTGTATTCATGTAGTTTCCACCTCAGTAACTCCTAATAGTGTTGGTTCAACCATTTGTCATCTTCTTCATTTGGATCAAACATCATTTTCAGATCTCCCCATAAATCTAAATCATGACCTTCAATTAAATGATGTTTATACCTTTCTTGAACCAAACTGTAGAGTTGAAATAAATCTTGTCTGTCCAGTCTTCTTGACAATGCTTGAAAATCTCCATGAAAACTTGAAGTTCCATCAGCTTTTGTAATCTTGCAAACTCCAGAATCTTTTGCTTCTGTCATTCCCAGCAAAATATATTCCCAATTTACAATATTATGTTTGTTGCAAGACTCCAAAGTTGTCATTTTGATGAATTAATTAACAATTTGGAATTTTATAAGAAGTGTAAAAAAGTTTATATTCACTGTCTGTAAAAGATTTGAGCTTATCATGTGTAACACCCTCATTTTTACAATATAGCAGTGGAAGATAATCTGGGGTATTACTTCATGGATACAATAATCATAATCATAGAAAACAACTTTAAAAGAGATATTGTTGGAAAAATTTAGTTATCATTCATTATAATCAGAGTTTTTACAAAATGCAGGTCCCAAAATCTAAAATATTATGTGACAAATATAGTGCGTTTGGCTACCCAAGCATGGGTAATAACAAACGGAGCGTCACCCCCAATAGATTCTATTCACAATATTCGCGTTCACTCGCGCAATGCAAGTAAATTAATGATTCATGATATGGAAATGATCACTGGAAGCTACATAGCATAATACAATCTGGATAGCAATACATTTAGAAAACACTTGCATTCATGGTTTATATCAGTATCACAGTTTATAAGTATTCACAAGATAGAAATATGGGTATGTACTTCATTAAGCCTTTGAAAAGAAATCACATTGTTATAAATAAACGAGTAGAAAAGAGTTTGTAACAAGCATGATCCCCCCTCGCGGGTTATATAAAACAATCCAACAATTGAAATAAGCGAGCTATAAAACTCACCTGATAGGTAGATGTAATAAATATTCTGAAATGAAAGCTGACGACCTTATCACAATCTTAACGGGGAAGGTTGATATAGCAATGATAGTAAACAGCCACGTCACGCAACTGAGTAAATATGTTGAGTCTTAGGAAGATTGTACTCTAGAACTTTAGTTCAGAGAGTCTAATATTGTTATGAGTTTGATTGGAAAGTTTGGAATTATTATATCACCGTTCGGGCCATCATAATTCAGAAGTCATTCAGTAAACGTTTGAGGAGCTAGGGCACTTTAAATCGTAAACCCAACAACTCAGTCAGAACGTAATACCAAGATGAAACTCTTAAGAGAAGCTCCCTAGGTGATTGTGATATGATTTAATTTGGTTTTAAGCGTTTTAATCAATATCTGGAAATGTTAAGCAATGAAAGCGGTAAATTTAAAGTATGTCTGGTAAGTTTTTTGATGTGTTTTTTATATACTTTGTTCAAAATGGTTACATTTTTAGACCCTGAGGGTTTTGAAAATTGCAAGTAGAACCCCTGGGGTTTGCATTTGATACTTTGTCCTTTAACTTTAAAAGATATACCAAGTAAACCTTGCACTTTGAAAAGTGACATAATAGACCCCTATAGTTATAACTTTGATAAAATAACATATTCAGCCCTTCTAGTTATTAATTTCAGAAAGTTACGATATATACCCCTTGCATGGATTATAATTACAAAACATGTCCAAATTGCCATGCAAGCTTATTTTAACATTTCAATGATGACATTGATTAGTTATTCATAAACAAAAATATGAGATATTAACGCAAACACAAGTTTAAAATAAAGATTCGTTAAGCTAGAAGCCAAAACAGGTCAAATTATGGTTTTCAAAACGTAAACGCGTGGATTTTAAAGGTCAAATCCTTCATTAATCAGTAAAGAAGGTTATTTTAAACATGAGTTAAGCATGTAGGATATATTATAACAATATTTAACCAGTATAACATTTAGTTTATAAGAAAACGCGAAAATAGGGTTTCGGGGTGTACTGTTTTGGAATCAAAATGGAAATGAACAAGAATATGGGGTATGAACTTTTAACAAGAGTATATTTAGGATCATATGACCATTATAAGAGTGTAGTATAAACAAAGTAGAACATACAAAACTGGTTTAGAGCGTCAAAGAGCAAAAATGTGGAAACGGGTCAAATCGGGAACTTTCGCTTCTGTACGGCTAGAGTAAAGACTCCGGCGCTTCGTTTCCTTGGTTTATTTTGCTTCTTTCTAATACTGTGAGACTTATTAAGATCTATTTAGAATCATATTGAGCAAGGTGGGCTACTATAAGGGTTATAGAGGAGGAAGTGGGGGATGAAGAAAAATAACACACTATGCCCCTATTTATACCCATTTGTAGGTATAATAAGTAAGCAAGCCTTAGGATCTGTTCTTCCACACAAAGTCCTAGGGTATGATGTGTAGAAGCTAGTAAATCAATGGTGAGTCTATGAATAACTTTGATGAGGTGGTTAGTGTTTGGTGTATAGTCTGCGGCTAAAGAGGAACAAGGAGAGGCCATGTGTCTTAATTTGACCAAGGATTGGCACGTAGTTCAATAAGCGCTTGAAGGTTCTATAAGAGTACTTTGGGTTGGACATTTGGACATGTAGCAAATTAGAGGGTTAAAATGGGTCTAGCAGCAAACCGGGTCTATGTTGGTTCGACGGTTTCTCAAAGGTTTTAAACAATGTACCTTGTGTTATAAATGATTAAGGAAATGATGAGAAATAGGTTGTTAAGGTCTGGGATTAAAGTAATTCTAGTCATAAATTCATTTACAAAGAAAACACTTTCTCTCTCTAGAATATATTCTCTCTAGTGTTTCTCTCTCTAGAAACTAGCCAAATCCAAGAATCGAACCCGTGTTATGATATAGGATATACCACAGTATGATTTTGATTAGGAATGATAGAATACAGATCCTAGGGCTTATATAAAGGATTATCAATGAAGTTTGATCATTGGTTTAAGTTAAAATAGGTCGAAATTGATAGAATAAGCTGTGGCTTAGAATTAGGGTTCATATAAAGCTTTTAGGGTTTTCTTGCTTTGTAATTCTCGTACATTGTTGAAGAAAGGATGGATAATGATGGATAAAGGTTTATAAACTCATTTTATGGGTTTATAATGAATCTTGGTTGCTTACTTGAGAATGAGATGGTCTAAAAATGAGTAAACGGGTCAAAATCACAATTAGGGTACAATTAGGGTTTTCTAGATTTATTTCTTGTGTGATTGAATTAGAATGATGAAATGATGATGGAATATGATTGATAATGTTCTAAATTAAGTTATTATAACTTAATTGAGTGTGGGTTTTGGTTTATAATGGATAAAAATGAAGAAATGTGTCATGGTTTAGAAACTAGCTTGGTTTTAGGGTTTAGTGTTTTGAATTAGGGTTTTGAGTATGAAAGATGCATGAAAGCTTATTAATAGAAGATTTAGGGTTTACATATTATATATTGAGTGTATTAGCTTATACATAAGTGGTGGTGAAGAAATTGGAATGAAAATGGAGGTAAAACGACTATTTTAGAGATCATGTTTAATGACTTGTATATTGAGCTTTTAAGGACTTTTACTTTGACTTGGAGGGGGTTTATATTTCAAATGAGATGTTATATTACTTGTACATATGATTTAGTAGCTTGTACATTCACTTTAGATGTTAATCTTTCATGGAATTAGGGATTAGAGGTATACGATAACGGTTTAGAGCCTGTTTAGATATAACATTGCGAATGGTACATTATAGGAATAATGTACTTTGTAAAAAGGATATGATGATATTGAATTGACATGTTATGATGTTTGCTTGACATATATGAAGATAGGATTTCCATAGATAGGTTGCGTGAGCTCGTCTACTTTCGTTATGCAAGTTACATGACATACTGAGATATTGACAATATAAGTAATGTAATAAAGCAAAAAAATTTCCCCGTACAATTGTGATAATAGTAAAATAGGTTTTGCATTTGTTTAAAATTCTTGGGTTGTTATAGTTTCCACCCTTTACAGAAATCTCGTCTCGAGATTTAATTGAAAGTTATAGTGGTATTGTTTAGAGATAGGTACTGGGTATGAATTTAGGTTAATCAAGGTCACAAGTTCACGTGTGTGATACATTTATAATTATGTTGCGCACCATAATTATAATTACCTCCTTTCACACGTCTACTTATTTTCAAGATCACACCTCTTTGATGACAACCAATAGAATTTCTCCAGATCCTGATAGAATATGGTTGATGAAATACTTCAATTTATTAAACCTGTGGGTTATGGGCCTACCATGCTTCTGCTGCGCCTCTTTGATCGTAAAGAATCATTATTCATTACCCTTTAAAAGTCAACATCAAATAAGAATGCTATCACAAGTCTTTGTCAAAATTTTCATACCTAGTGGTATTGAATTCATTTGACATTGTATAGATTCTTGTGTGTTTCCTTGTTATTACGTTGCAGAATATATCAGATAATTTTTAGAATATGGAGATCATGGAATGAGTGATGTCAAAGAATAATTATGAATTTGTAAGAGAGTTGCTAATCACGTGAGATACAGATTTTGAAATGAACAGATGATGAAGGCAATAATGATAATGAAGGTAATGAAGAAAAGAGGAAAGTATTTGTACAAAGAATTGAAAGAACTTGTTTGTAATATGTTATAAATATTAAGCTCCTACTTATTTATAATTAGTCACTTACAAAAAGAAGCGTTCAACTCCTTGTAACTGAGAATTTATAAATTCATAGTTCGGAGGTTTATAATTTCCTTATTCAAATGAAGAAGTGACCTAATTCATTTCAATAAGATGATCATAAATACTCTTACCCAAGCTATAAATATCACGATATGATAATGTGTAGAAAATGATATGATCATGAATGGTTAGATAATATTAAGATGTTGATTGTACTGACGCCCATATAATCGAGGCTGATAATTAAAGGTATGAGGAGAGTATTCAGAGTTGAACATAATGGAATTTGACAAACGATGTCGAATTTTGATATCACCAGATAACAAGATGTAACGGAATCACACTTTATTATTTCATGGATAACTTTACATACGAACTTTACATATGAGAAAGAGTTGATACTTATGCTAATTATCTTGTAGTAGGATACAGTAAACAGACGACCCCCCCCACACGCGAGGATTGTTGCTTGATGATTGAGGTTTTTAGATTGAAGAAGATTCTGTGAGAGTTGAATATCCTCGAGAGTTATTTTTAGGGTAGAAATCCTAAAGTGAACAAAATTAAGCTCATCCCTAAGTATGTTTTCCTGTGGCCCTGTTGTTTGCTTTTGAACATTGATTCGCATAATGTCCTTTCTTTCCACAGGCATTACAAGTTACGGATATGGTTTGAAGATTGTTTCTAGTGGTTGGTCTTTTGTTTCTGCAGTTCTTGGTCAGATGTCCTATCTTGTTGCAAGTCCGGCACTTGACAGTATAAGGACCTATGTGATGTAGGGTGCATCTTTCACACAAAGGAAGATTTCCAGTATATCCACGGTTTCCATTAGTCTTGAAGATTTCATGCCTTCCATTTTGCTGCTGATGGTGATTATTGTTGCGGTGGTTATTGTTATGGTTATCTGGGCAGTTGTTGTTGTTGTCGGTGGTGTTTCTTTCATTATCAAACTTTCGTTTATGGTTATTGGTTTCTTGTACAGAATTGTGTTTCATTACATGCTTTATTAACTTCTGGGTCATGGTAATGGCTTCTTCCATTTTCTTGATCTCAGTCTTGGGACAATACTCTCTATAAAGAGTCTTTTCATTCAAGACTAGGTGATCTTTATAGGATTTTCTATTCCAATTGATGGATCACCAGGACAAAGCTTCCTTAAGTAAAGGTACTAACACAAAATCTAACTTTGTCCTCTTCGGCCACATTTGCTATGCAGACAATATTGATTCAGTTTGTTTAAACCAGCGAATGAGACCAACAGCTCCGTCCGTACTATTGGAAGTAGGAAAGTTGGTAACTTGTAAATTTCTCGTAAGCGCAGTTCCTTTCTACAGATGTTTTTCTTGGTTCAGAGTTGGGATTACTATCACTTGCCATTGATGCAGCTTGTGTTTTTAGAGCTGAGGAAATGCCATCATTAATCAGTTGCTGGATGGCAGCTAAAGTGGTTCCGAGAATGCCTAAACGTAATTTATCGCGAAACGTAAACACTTTACGTAACCGATAAAAATAAAATACAAAAAATAATAATATAATGTTTGCTTGACGTAAACTTTAATTTGTTTGGCGCCCGATTACGTTAAATGAAATTTTTTAGCTTATGCGATTTAACTTAACACTTAAAATTAAAAGCGAACGCGTACGAGAAAAAAAATAAAAAAATAAAAAGTAAAATAATGACTAAATAAATGACGTGATAAAATGACCTGAAAATACGAAATGTTACAATCCTTGTAACAATTATGACTTTCCTTATTTTGACCAACCTTTCACAGTTCACACCCTCTCAGTCACCCCCCCTAAGCAAGATAGCACGAGCAGATTTGATTACATATATGATCGAATCTGATTTATGATTCAACAATACTCAAGAACAGTTCATCATAAATCTAAAGAAATTAAACATGGATTATCAAAATGGATTAAACCGTCTTCAGGAGATGATGAACCTTATAAATTCTAATCAAGATCCTCCCGTTAACTTATATCATCTTGAAGGGAGTAACAAGGGAGATAAAACGATCGATTCACTCACCAAGGAACCTTTAGACACCCTCTTAATGGGGGATGAGGCTATTAGCACTACTCCCGAAAGGGAAAATGACGAATTCATAAAGTCTAGTGTTGATGATCTTGTCTCAATCCCAAGGGAGTCGGAGGTGACATCGGTTTGTGATAATTTCGAGTGTGATATGCCTGTTAATACACCTTCGCCTACCACTGATGTTAGGGAAGAAAATTTAGATATCAACTTACTTTTAGGAGAGCATTTAGACACCCTCTCAACGGGGGATAGGGAAGTTGACTTCAATCCTAGTAGGGACATAAAAGAACTAGAACGTTTACTAGCCGATGATCTTGTCCCAGTCCCAAGGGTGTTTGATGAACCCTTAGGTCATTCTGATTCGATATCTAGATCTTATGATGTGACTTTCTCAAACCCTCTCTTCGACTTTAATGGTGAATTTACCTTATGTAATGATAATCCGCTTTTTGATGAGGAGTTTGAGGACATTAGTAGCCTGGACCCCCCTGAGTCGACTCTAGTTATTGATGAGTCATTCATCCTATCGAGTTTTTACAATATGCGGGTCCCCAAAATCTAAAACATCATGTGTGTATGAATACAGTTCATCCATCTTCGGAAGTTCATGCCACTCCGTGACGCAACTTGCTCATTACACGAGATGATAACGTGCTAAAAAGTCTACTCAAAGGTTTAAGTCGGAAATTCATTGGTTGATAATGTAATATTTGATTACTAGTACTAGTGTGTAACAATACTGGTATTGCAGGGATAATTTTCCAGTCCCCCGAGAACTCCCTACGCCTAATACCTATCACACGGCGAGAACAGTATTTCTTGGTGAAGTATTTAATGGAGAACAGTATTATCACCCTTAAACGCATGAATCTATAAGTATATTAACGAGCTAAATTGGGAGATATTACCAAAAGAGATATTAAAGAGATATGAAGATATTAACCCAAAGAGATATTAAAGAAATATTGGAGATATTACCCAAAGAGTATTAAAGATATAGTGGGAGATATGACCCCCAAAGAGATATTGAAGATATTTTGGGAGATATTACCTAAGTGATATTAAAGAAATATTGGGAGGATACTACCCATATGATATTTCCATGTAACCTTGGCTAATCTATGATATATGGATAGAATTTAGTTTAGCATTACATTACATTCATGTTTTCTTAGTAGGTGTCTCGGGTTTAGAAGTATATGTGAGATATGAATTCATTAAGTCTTTGATAAAGTAATCTTAGTGTTATAAGATAAATGAGTATGTAAAAGGAGTTTCGTAACAAGAAGGTATTCACCCTCGCGGGTTTATAAAACATGTTAATAAGTAAAGAGCGTTGAGGTTATGAACTTCACATGATATGTAGATGTAATAAATTTCAAAATGAAAGCTGACGACCTTATCACAATCTTAACAGGGAAGGTTGATATAGCAATGTATAGTAAACAGCCACGTCACACAACCTGAGTAGAATATGTCAAGTTTAGGAAGATTGTACTTTAGAACTTTGGTTTAAGCTGTGATGGAGTTTGATTGAAGAGTTTGGAATTATTGTATCAACGTTCTGGCCATCATTAATTCAGAGGTTATTCAGTATATTGTTAGAGGAGCTTGGGGCATTAATTTGTAACCCAACAACTCTGTCAGATCGTTATATTCCAAGATGAACCTGCTTAATATGAAGTCACGCCTAGTTTTGTGCGTACAAAATAGCTTCCGATATGGATCGGGGTTTTTTAAGCGTTTTTATTTCAAATATTGGAAATGTTAAGTACGAGAAGATGTTAATTATAAGTTTTTGTCAGATAATGTTTCTGGATTTGATTTTTTACTTTTCAAAATGTTACCTTTTTAGACCTTGGTGGTTTAGACAAAATTGCAAGTTATAGACCCCTGGGGTTTGGGCATTTTTACGACTTTGGTCCTTCAACTTTGAAAGATATACCAAGTAAACCTTGGAATTTGGAAAAAGTGACATAATAGGATCATGGATGTTATACTTTAGATAAAATTACACTTTAGCCCTTTATGTTATAAGTTTCCTGCAAGGTATGATATATACCCCTTGATGGATTATAATTACAATAACATGTCCTACTTGCATGCAAGGTTATTTTAATATTTCAATACGACATTTTATAAGTTTTAATAAACTAAAAATATGAAGTTTAAGATAACGCAAGTTTAAATAATGATTCGTTTGGATAGGATGATAAACGGTTCAAATTAGGGTTTCAAAACGTAAACGCGCGGGTTTAGGTTTTAATTCAAATTCCTTCATTAATCTATTAAAGTGGTTAATTTTTAACATTATTTATGCATGATAGGATTGATTATAATAATATTTTCATTATAACATTTAGTTTTATGAAAAACGCGAAAATAGGGTTTACGGTGTGTACAGTTTTTTGATCAAAAATGGAGAAATATGAGATGAATTGTAGTTATGTAAACTTTATACAAAGAGTATATTTAGGATCATATGAACATTTTAAGGGTTTTGTTGTATGCAGATTGAAGTTTGATTTACACATGGGTTTGGAGCTTCAATGATCAAAAAAATGGTGAAAATGGGTCGTTTCGTGGGTAGTATTTCCACTTTGTACACCTTGTATCTTTACTTCGGGGCTTCAATTCTTCAGGGTTCGCTTTCTTGCACTTCTTTAATGCTCCTGGATCTTTATGGGGTGACAAAGATTGTGCCTATGAGTTTGAGACAAGAGAGATGTGTGTGCCATAATTGGAAATGAAGGAGTTAGGGCCCTATTTTATACCCCATTTTTCTAGAGCTGGTGATGCAAGCAAAATTTTAATCTGATCTTGAAACATTAGACAGAGCATAGCGGTGTGATTGATGTTGAAGACTAGAATTGAAAGTTGTGGAAAGGTTATGAACATAGCTTTTTAATGAGTTGGTTTGCCTTATTCTTGCTGCGCCCTCCTACCTCTTCGTAATCTCACAGCCTTTATTGTATCGCGTTCACCTTCTCCACTTGCCTTTTCCCGCGACCTCATCCGCCCCGCTCACAATCCCGCCGTCCCGCCCCCGCCCGTTCCGTCGGTCCTCTTTACCTCCGATTCCTCTGAACGCTCGAGCTCAGCTTCTCCGTTGTTTAAACCGTTAGGTTCATCTTCCCCCCAGCTGTCTCTGTATCTCTCCGCGGCTTTTGAAGTAAGCCAAAAAGAGAGGCCTTTGTTGCTTCATATTTGACCATGGGATGGTCTAAGTAGGTGAATAAGTTGCTTGATGGATTCTAGAAGGAGTTTATACAAGTACCTTACACATGGTTAGGGCTAAAATGGATTAAAGAAGCCAAAAATAGGGTGCGGGTCTATTTTGGACTCGGCATGGTTTTCACAAGTTTTCAAGCTTTTATTTCATGTGTACTTGATTAAGGATAGATAATATATGTAGCCAAGGTCTGATATAGGATGTAAGTATTAGCAAATATTAGCAATTGGTTTGGGTTTTTTTTTTTTTTAAAATGGCGTTGAATTGAGAAATGATGTCACAAGTTTGTTTAGGGCATCTATGCTAGGGTTTTATTGACTTTTCTTGGTGTCATTTTTTGCATTACTTGATTAGGCATAGATGGAATACAGATCTTTAGGGCTTATATAAAGTATTATCAATGAAGTTTGGTCATTGGTTTAAGTTAAAATAGGTTGAAATTGAAAGAATAAGTCGTGGCTTGGAATTAGGGTTCATATAAGGTTTTTAGGGTTTTCTGGATTTGTTTCTTGTATAATTGAAGTAGAATGATGAAATGATAATGGAATATGATTGAGGATGTTGTAATTTATGTTCTTATAAACTTATTTTAAGTATTGGTTTTAAGTTTACAATGGATAAAAAGCAAAGAAACGAGTTCATAGTGTAGTATTTGCTCGGGTTAGGTTTCGAGTTTTTGAATTGGTTTTAGAGTACAAATGTGTAGGATTAGATTATGATTATATTAAGTGGGTTTACACATTGTATTATATAAGTGTAGTTGCTGTACATAAGTGGTGGTGAAGAAATTGGAATGAAAACGGAGGTTAAAATGGCTATTTTAGAATTCATGGGCTTAATGATTGTTTTATTGAGCCTTTTATGAGGTTTTGGATTTGGTGAAGGGATTTTATTTTCAAATGAGATCTTATCTTGCTTGTAAATATGATTTAGTAGATTGTGCATTCAATTTAGTGGTTAACACTTCCATAAGATTTAGGGCTTTAGGGCATCCGATAATGGTTTAAACCGTTTATTGATATGATGTTGTCAAATGGTAACTTATAGGAATAAATGTCCTTGTAATAATGATATTATGATATTGATTTGACATGTTATTTTTGTTTGCTTTGTCTGATATGGAAGACAGGATTGTCATAGATACGGTTGCGTGAGACTCGTCTACTTTAGTTTATGCAAAAAAGTTTTTTAAAAAAATAAAAGTTAGAGTTATGAGTTTTAAGGAAAGAGTTAATAGACTAAAGTTTTAGAGAAGTAAAGTTTTCAAAGTGGTTTAATGTTTTTATAGTTTGTAGTTTTTGGTTTTTAGTTATAGTTTTTAAATAGTAGTTAGGAAGTTTTATATGAAGTTTATGTATTAGTTTTTTTTAAAGTTAGAGAGAGAGTTTTTAAGAAAAGTTAAGTAAAAGTTAAGTAAGGTTAAGTAAGTTAAGGAGTTATTTTTTTGTTTTTTAGTTTTGAAGTTTTTTTTTTTTAAGTTAAGTTTTTTTTTTTGTAAAGTTTTATATAGAGTAGTTAAAAGAAAGTAGTAGGATAGTTAGTTTTAGTTTAAGGTAGTAAAGTTATAGAAAGTTAGTTCAAGTTAGAAGAGTTTTTAAGTTAGTTTTAAAGTTTTTTGTTTTTAAGAGTTTAAAAGAAGTTAATAAAAACGTAGTAATATGTTAGAGTAGTTTAGTGTTGTTTAAAGAAGTTAACGTTTTTTAGCCCTATTTATGAATACTGTGATATTGGACAATACAAGTTATGTAATAAGCGAAAAAATTTCCCGTTTATTTGTGGATAGATAATAGTAAATAGGTTGATGAAACAAATTCTTGGGGTGTTATTGTCTCCACCCTACAGAAATCTCTTCCTGAGATTTTATTGAAAGTTTTAGTGATATAGATGTAGGTTTGGCATGAATTTGATCTTTACGTTAGGCTAATCAATGGTCACAAGACCTACGTGTGTTGATGCATTTATATTATGTTGCGCCTTCATAATTATAATTACTCTTTTTACAGTTACCTTATTTTCAAGCCCACCATTTTTTATGACTGTCTAATAGAATTTCCTCCAGATCTTGATAAAACCGGGGTGGATGGGATACTTTGAGTTACGGGAACCTGTAGGTCATGGGCCCCTCTCTACCATGCTCTGCTGCACTGCTCTGATCGTAAGAATCGATATTTCATTAACTTTAAAAAGCAACATCGAATAAGAATGCTATAACAAGGTCTTTGGTCAAAATTGTCATACCCTTAGTGTATTGAAATCCTTTTACATTGTATAGATTCTTGTGTGTTTCTTGTTATTATGTTGCAGGAATATAAACAGAAATTTTTAGATTACGGAGATCATGGACATGGAGTAATGTCAAGGATTATGATTATGGAATTTGTTTGAGAGTGTTGGCTAATTCAACGTGAGATACATATTTTTGAATGAACAGATGATGAAGGTAATGAAGGGGTAATAATGTTAATGATTTAAAGGGTTGTTTGTACCAAACGGATTGGAAGAAACTTGTTTGTACGTATTGTTATTATACTTAGCCTTACTTATTTATAATTACGTCACTTAACAAAAGAGCGTTCAACCCCTCTGTAACTGAGGAATTTATAAATTCATAGTTAGAGATTTATAAATCATTATTCTAATGAAGAAGTGACCTAAATTCATTTCAATTAGAGTGATCATAATCGTTTACTAAGATAATAACGTGTGATTTTTGGTAATGTGTTGAAAATGAATTGTTCGATATATCTGAGATGTGATTGTATTGTCGCCATATAATCGAGGATGATATTTATATTGCAAAGGTTTATGAGGGAGAGTATTCAGAGTTTGAACATAATAGAATCGATGGAATTGTCAACAGATGTCGAGTTTTGTTATCATCAGGATCAAACATGATGTATACGGTATCTTCACTTTATTATTTCATGGATAACTTTACATATCTTACATCACCGAAACTCTAAGAGTATTGATACTTATGCTACGTGTCTTGGGGTAGGATTCTAGATAAAATAATGAATGACAAGGATTGTAGCTTGGTGTTTGGGGTTTATGAAGTGGGTTTCAGATGATCCTTCATATGTAACTGGTGGTGAACCTAAGTATCCTCAAGAGTTGTTTTCAGCGGTTGATCTTTTGTCTCTACAGTTTCTGGTTCATATGCATTTATTGCAAGGTTCGACACTTGACTGTGACAATCTCCTGATGTGATGCAGGGTTGCATTTTGTACAAACAAAAGAGGGTTTCCGGTATCTTTTGGTGAGGATAAGTCCTTAACAAGCGTTCTTGTTCTTCCTATTCTGCTGGTGGTCTGGTAATCATCGTTAGGTTTGATTGTTGAGTTATTTTGGTAGTTTCACTGTTGCAGATGTTGCTTGTTATTGTTGTTTGTAGTTTTTTAGTATTTTGGGTAGTTGTTGTTTGTAGTCGATGGTGTTTCTCTTATCCTTTTACTTTTCATTTTTGATCATTGGTTTCTTCGCACAAATAGACGTTTTATTATCTGATCCATTAACTCTGGGATTATGTTGATGGCTTTCTCCAAATGATTTGAGGTTCAAGGCAGTTATCGTTTCCTTCAATGATTCGAGGTAGGACCTCCGATAAAAGCTTCTAGTGTTTTCAATTGTTTGGCACTGGTTTTTGGACGACAAGGTGGTTAATTTCCTTGGGAATCTATCTTACTTAGGGTTTAAGATCATTTCCTTTACACACAGATTGTAAAGTTCCTCTTCATTTTTCTGATCTCCGTCTGGGGGACATACTTGTTTGTCAGAAGCTTTTTATCTCAGTCCAAGGTGGTTTGATAGCGTGCTCCCTATTCCCATAGGTTGGGCATAATGCATTCCACCAGGATAAGGCCATTAGTTAAAGTAACCAAAGGTTGTTAGCATAATGTTACTTCATTTTCCTCAGCACTTCTACCTTCGTGAGTAACGAGAATATGATTCGGTTCGTTCAAACCAGCATATTAGGGCTACTGCTCCTTCGTTCACCATTAAAGTAGGAAGGTTGACAGCTGATAACTCTTTGTGTTTTCCGTTTTCACTACAGGAGTTCAGTAAGATTCTAGCACTTGCATGGCAGCAGGTTAGTTATGGCTATCCAGGGTTGCAGTAAATCAGCAGTCAGGTTGCCGGATGCATCCAAAGTTTTGGCGGTGTTTCGGATGTTCGACGTCATTTAGGAGGGCATTTATCAGCAAAAGATTAACCGTAATAAGAATGATTTCCTAAGTTATAAAAGAGAATGTGATGCTTAAAATGCTTAAAGAGAAATGCTTATTTTTGAATTTTTAAGCACTTAAAGATAAAGACAGAGATAATGATGCAAATGGTGGAAATGATGATAAGTTGGAAACAATAAGACACGAAACAGGATTGCCTTTATAAATAACTTGCCTTCTTACTGTACATAGTCAAGATTTGACAAGCGTTTTTTATTTATACCACACATCCCGTGGCTAGGATAAAGTGATAAATAGCTTGATGATTTTGATCTGGTAGATGACATCCTAAAGATCTTCCTGATTTGTTTGGTGACGAGCTTGGATTTTCTCAATGATTCGTTTAAGATCGGAAATTTGTAGTGGTGCAAAGGCAAAATTTTTCCTTTTGGCCCTAACTGCTTCTTTTGAGTGTGATAATTGTGTTAGGATTTCTTAAGTTCGGTCTTTAGTTCGTTACTATTCCGTTCTTATGTTATATCTATACAATACGTCCTTCCTCCATTTTCTCGATGTGGTATAGAGAGAGGTTATCTAAGTAATCTCAAAATATCTTCAATTTGTTTCTCATGATGTTTCAGATGCATCTTAATTGAACATTTTCCTATTCCAAATCACAGGTTTGATTCCGGGATGAATTAGATAACGTTTATTGAGAGATGATAGATGGGGAATGTTTTACCTTTCTTTGGTGCTTATAGTTCTTCAGGAACAAAGGGAATATCAAGGATCACATTAGTAATGATGGTGGTAATAATACAGAGATGAAGTCAAAATACGCTGAGTGGGAAGTAATAGGATTGGTGATGAAATAGGGGGATTCTTCAGCATATAATGCTTTGTACGTCATTCATACAAGAGGATTATTGTTGAATGATATGAGAAAATACTGGTGGGATCATATTATCTATTAGAGTTTTCCGACGAAGTTAAATAGAAAGGAACTGCTTCATGATGAAGTGGGAAATAATCCGGTGAACCAAGTTTAGTTAAGAATATGCATAGAGGAAAAGCATCTCATGATCGGAAGTAGAGCGATTGGGAGAAGACATGGTTTGATAACAAACCTAGTTTGTAAATGACATAAGTTGTTAATGTCATAGTTTAATAGATTTGTATATTTCATATTGTTCCAGAATGTCAGTGGCAGGAGGACTTTGTTGCATGAATATAAAGAAATGTGGTTATATTAAGGTTTTGATCTTGTTCCTCTATATACCATGGCGTGATACCAAATTTGTAACACCCCTTTTTTACTAATTATAGCAGACGGAAGCTTATCTGGGGTTTGGTACTTACTTCACTGGATTACATACAATCTTAATCATAGAAAACGACTCAATAGAGAGTTGTTTGGAAAAATTTAGTTATCGTTTATCATTTTTTAGTGTTTGTTAACACAAAGCAAACGTCCACAAAATCTAAAACATCATGTTTGAATGATAACAGTTCAACCATCTTCGAGTCCATGCTACTCCGTGCCGCAACTTGCTCAATTACCTGAGATAAACATGCTAAAAAGTCAACACAAAGGTTGAGTGAAATTCATAGGTTTAAAATATAATATTTGAATATAAGTTATAGTGTAAATAATGGTATTGCAGGGATAATTACCATGGAGAACATTATTATCATGGAGAACAGTATTATCATGGAGAACAATATTATCATGGAGAACAATATTATCATGGAGAATATTATTATCATGGAGAACAATATTATCATGGAGAACAATATTATCACCCTAAACTCATAAATCACATAAGAGATATTAAAGAGATATTGGGAGATATTACCCATAGAGATATTAAAGAGATATTAGGAGATATTACCCAAAGAGATATTAAAGAAATATTAGGAGATATTACCCAAAGAGATATTAAAGAAATATTGGGATATATTACCCAAAGAGATATTGAAGAAATATTGGGAGATATTACCCAAAGAGATATTAAAAAAATATTGGGAGATACTACCCAAATAGATATTTCCATGTACCTAGGCAATAATATATCCAGTGATTAGCATTATAGTTTAGCTATAAACACTGCTTTATGATTTTATAGTAGGTGTCAACAGGTTTTGAAGTTATGTGGAGATTATTGAATTCATTAAGTCTTTGAAAAGTCAATCACATTGGTTATAGATTAAATGAGTATGTTAAAAATGAGTTATAACAAGCATGTATCCCCCTCGCTGGTTCTATAAAACATGTAAATTAAGTAAAGAGCGAGGTTATTAACTTCACCCTTGATATGTAGATTGTAAATAATTATTCAATATGAAAGCTGACGGGAAATTATCATAATATTACAAGGAAGGTTGATATAGAATTTGATAGTAAACAGCCACGTCACACCAACCTGAGTAGAATATGGTCATAGTCTTAGGAAGTTGTACTTTAGAACGTTGGTTTAAGAGTTATGTGTTTGTTTGTAGACGTTTGGAATTATTGGTATCACGTTCGGGCCATCATAAATTCAAAAGTCATTCAGTATATGTTTTGAGGCTAGGGCACTTTATTGTAAACCCAAACTACTCAGTCTTAGTATTTCAAGAGATGAAACCTCTTAATATGAAGCTCACTAGTTATTGTGGTATATTTTAACTTCGGTCATGATCGGTTTTGCGTTTTATTCAATATCTGGAAATGTTAAGTACGAAAGCGTTAATTAAAGTTATGTCAGATAATGTTTTGGATATGATTTTATACTTTTTCAAAATGTTACATTTTAGACCATGGGGTTTGGAACATTCAGTAGACCATAGGGTTTGCATTTTTACGACTTTGGTCCTTCAACTTTGAAAGATATTCCAAGTAAACCTTGGACTTTGTAAACGTGACATAATGACTCCCCTGGAGTTTTAACTCTTGATAAAAATTACACTTTTTTCCCTTTTTGTTATATGTTTCTAAAAAGTTACGGCAGATATACACCTGGCATGGATTATAATTAACAAAACATGTCCAAATGCCATGCAAGCTTATTTTACATTTCAATAGACATTTATCACAGTTATAATTATAAACTAAATTTGTAGTTTTATTGTAACGCCAATGAGTTTAAAATTAACGATTCGTATAGGCTAGGAAGCCCAACCAAATTGGGTCAAATTAGGGTTTCAAAACGTATACGCAGGGGTTTTTAATGATTCAAAATTCCTTCATTAATCAATAAAGTGGTTATTTTTAACAATTAGTTTAAGCTTGCTAGGTAGAGTTATTATAATATTTATATCATTATAACATTTAGTTTTAGAAAAACGCAAAATTTGGGTATTGGGTTTTACGGTTTTTTGGATCCAAATGGAAAATGAGCATGGAATTGAGTTAGAAAATTTAACAAGAGTATATTTTGTATCATATGAACATTATAAGGGTTTTGTTAGTAGCGATATAAGTTGATAGAACCTGAGTTTGAGCTTCAATGATCAAAAATGGTGGGAATGGGTCATTTCGGGTAGTATTTCCACTCATACACCTTGTATCTTTACTCCGGGGCTTCAAATCTTTAGGGCTTTGCTTCTTATACTTCTTTAATGATCCTAGGATCATATGGGAGCAAAGGATTGCTGCCTTATGGGTTTGAGAAAGAAGAGATGTGGTGCAAATTGGAATGAAGGAGTTAGGGCCCTTTATGTTTACCTTTTCAAGAGTGGTGAGCAAGCAAAACTTATAATCTGATCTTGACACATAGAAGAGCTAGGGTATGATGTGTATAATCTAGAAGATGAAGTGTGGAAGGTCTATGAACTAGCTTTGATGAGTTGGTTGCCTTTCTTGCTGCCGCGGCTGAAGTAAGCCAAAAGAGCGGCATAGTGCTCTATCTAAATTTGACCCCTTGGTGGTCTAAGTTGGTGAATCAAGATTCTTGAGGGATTCTAGAAGAGTTTTTGAAAGATGCCTTGCACATTGGTTAGGGCTTTAATCTTCTAAAATGGATTTTAAAGAACCCTAAAATGGGATGCGGGTCTGTTTTGGGACTCGGACATGGTTTTCAAAAGTTTTCAAGCTTTTATTTCATGTTACTTGATTAGGATAGCTAAAATATGTAGAAGGTCTGATTTAGGAATTTAAGTATTAGCTAATATTTAGCAATTGATTTGGGGTTTTAAAACGGGTTGGTTGAATTGAAGAAAGATGGTCACAGGTTTGAGTTGGGCACGTTTTAGGGGTTTCTTGACTTTCTTGGTTTATATTTTGCATACTTTTGATTAAGAATGATGGAATATAGATCCTAGGGCTTATATAAAGTATTATCAATGAAGTTTGGTCATTGGTTTAAGTTAAAATAGGTTGAAATTGAAAGAATAAACTATGGCTTGGAATTAGGGGGGCATATAGGTTTTTTTGGATTTTCTGGTTGTTTCCTTGTATAATTGAAGTAGAATTGAATGTAAATTGAAATGATAATGGAATATGATTGAGGATGTTGTAATTTATGTTATTATAACTTATTTAAGTATTGGTTTAGGTTTACAATGGATAAAAATCAAGAAATGAGTCATAGTGTAGTATTTAGCTCGGGTTAGGGTTTCTGAGTTTTGAATTAGGGTTTTATAAGTAAAAATGTGTATGAATGATTATGAATAGAATAATTAGGGTTTACACTTTTGTATATTGAGTGTATTAGCTTGTACATAAGTGGCAATAGGAAACCTTTGGTGGTGCATTGGGCTATACATAGCTAACTAAAAACCATAACAAACATATTAACCGGGTGGTGGGTGTCAGGGAGGTGGTGTGAGTGGAAGAAGAATTGGAATGAAAACGGAGGTAAAACGGCTATTTTAGAAATCATGCTTAATGACTTATATATTGAGCTTTTAGAGATTTGTACTTTGAGTTGAAGGGATTTTATATTTCAAATGATATCTTATATTGCTTGTACATATTCTTTAGTATCTTGTGCATTCACTTTAGGGGTTAACCCTTCCATGAGATTAGGGTTTTGGGTATCCGATAATGGTTTAAAGCCCGTTTTGATATGATGTTGCAAATGGTACCTTATAGGAATAATGTACCTTGTAATAATGATATTATGATATTGATTTGACATGTTATGATGTTTGCTTGACATATATGAAGACAGGATTGCCATAGATAGGTTGCGTGAGCTCGTCTACTTTAGTTATGCAAGTTACTATGGACATACTGAGACTATTGACATACTAGTATGATATTTAAAGCGAAAAAAATTTCCCTTGAAGTTGTGAAACAGGCGTGGACATAACTCTCCACAAATAAATCAAATGGCAGTCACGTGCCTTTTTATTAAATCAAACCGGTCATGTGCTCCTCCACTATCAAACGGAAGGACAAATCAAAATGAGACACGCGGCGAGGACGAGTTATATTTCATTTCTAATACAAAGATATGATCGAACGGATATTATTATTGCGTATGGAAGAAGCAGTGATAAGAGGCCACGTGTCACGTCCTTATCGGTTGGATCACCCCTGGTTTGGCTATATAAACAGGACGCTCCCCCACATTTCCTATCAGCTAGCTTAGTGTAGTTTTTAGATGTAGTTTAGCTTAATTTCATTTTTTAGCTTATGATAGTTTAGTTTAGCTTATCGTTTATTTCGAGCTTATTGTAAAACTTTTGAATTAATGAAAACATGTTTGGCTAGCTTATTCCTTAAGCTTAATTCTTTTTTTCTTCTTCTCTTTAGCTTATTCTCAAATAAGTTACTCATCTAAGCTTATCTTCACAGCTTATTCATTCTAAAATGACTAAAAAGCTTTCAGATCTGATCCTATAAGCTATAACAAGCTTATTTGATTGCATCTCATAGTTTTTTAAGCACTTTCGTATGTAATAAGCTAGAATAAGCTTGGATCTAGCTTATTTTCATTTATAAGCTCTTTAAGTTTTCTAAAAGCTCATCGAATAGATCGAATAAGATGTCTCATAGCTTATTCGATTTCATTTGAGCTTAAATTGTCTAGAGAAGATAATCGTTAGCTTATTTGCTTACTCGAGTTGAGAATTAAGTCGTTTAAGTGCTTTTAGCTTGTTTAAATTTCTAGTTGCTTATTTCGTTTGCTTACTGACTTAGTTTAGTGCTTAAATCATTTTGAAATTTTGGCTTAATAAGTATTTATAGTTCTAGAACTCGTATTAGATCTAGTTATGTTAAATGCTTATGTTTTTTTTGTCGTGCTTATCTAGTTTAACTAGTGCTCATATTGCTTATTAGTAGTGCTTATTAGATATTTGTCTCGTTTAGAATTGTTGTTACTTATTCAGTTTAGTTAAATTAGTATTGGTTTAGCTTATTAAAATTACATGTTAGATTTATTAAGCTGGTACTAGAAGTTCACTAGTGGGCTGCGTTGGGTTTGTAAAAGTTCACTATCGGGGAGCGTTTGGTTATTGGGTTGAATTTCTTTTGAAGAAGTTTAATTGTGGGCCTGGTGTTCGAGTAATTAGATTTAGTGAAAATGGAATTTGTGTTAACTGCTATTATTTTTAACAGTTTTGTTTATTTTTGTGGCTTTGGTACCGGTCAACTCATGAGGCGTGGAGCTTAAGGGTTTAATAAGCTAGATAGAATTTGACTAGTTTCTTTAGCTTATTAAATCGGGTGTTATCGTTTATTATCGGCTCGACATTCGGTTCTACCTCTTTTCTCTTTTCATTACTAGTAGCTTAGATTTATTTAGCTTAATATGTTTATGTTTGATATTATGATTGTTGCTAGCTTAATTGTTATGATTAGTGAGTAGTATATTAGTGCTTGCTAAGTGATTTGTGAATTGAAAATTAAGTGTGGATTGTAAAAAGGTTTGTTAATTAATAATATTCGATTATTTAGATTTGTAGTTTGAATGTTTTAAAGGGCAAAATCCGGAAAAATAGTCAAACGACACATCTAGTAATTAATATATTTTTAAGAGATTTTTGTCAAAATAAACCAACGTTGTGAGATAATTATCTTTTCTAAGGAAGTTAATTCGTTAAGTAAAACCTTAATTCACACTTGAGGAACTTTCCACGTCATTTAGCAAGCATATCTTTTTATATAGTTCTTTTCATTTAATTGTTTAGCTTATTTGTTATTTAGTATAATCTAGTTTAGTATTATTTTATATTTAGTTTTAAATCAAAAATCAAAATTAAAAGATAACCAAGCATTTAAATTTCAAACATCAACGTGGTTATCAATTCAATTCTCGTTGAGATTACGACACTCGGAAGATTGATCATTGTTTGTCCTCAAGGAATTTTCACATCTATACGGGAATTACTATATTATATTACTCGACACGTTTCGTACGTATCGTAACACAAACTTTTTGATTTCCAGGTATTGTGTGTACCGATGACCTGCTGGAGTCGGTTAAGTTAACGATCGCTTACTTTATTATTGCAACGTTAGTCTTTTATACTAACGACGTTTGTAATTAACTGAAAAGTTGATTTTCTATAAAAAGTCTTTTATCTTATTACTTTTTAAAATTTATACACGTTTTTACACATGTTTTTATACACACATTTTTATACATGTTTTTAAACACACGTTTTTACCACTACTACACAACTGGTCTTTACTGACGGCAGTTTCTGTCGGAAATCCGTCGGTATAAGTGGTTTCCGACGGATTTGTGACGGAAAGAGGCTGTCTGTGAATCCTGGTCGCTAATTGCTATCTGTCGGAATTCTCTCAGAAACACCGGCAGGAATATGTGTCGAAAATTCCGTCGCTAAATTTTATGTCGGAAATCTGTTGGTAAATTTCCGTCGGAAAGTCGTTGGTAACATGTAACTTCAGTCGGTAAAAGGTCACGTTTCCGTCAGAAATAGTTTTTGAAATAAGACAAATAGTTGCCCAGGTTAAAGCTCATATTTATATATTCCTGTAATGAAAATAGCTCAAAAGAAACCAATTAATAAAACGGATCATTTAAAATTAAACATATCAATAACAAAAAGTCATCATTCACATAAAAAATAGTGGCATTCAATTGAAAATTCCAAATCGAAATCAAACCATTCATTACAATAAAGACAAAATTAGAGTATCCAATCTAAATACTCAAAGATGATATGACAGTAACCAACTATCGAGGAGAATGTAGATTGCAGTTGCTTGAAGCCTTTTAATGGTATATGCATACTCGGGTACATAGCCTTCTGCTTCAGTGTCAACAAACGGAGACGGATGCGGTGGAAGAACCCTGATTATTAACAAAATAATAGGTAAAAAAATCTGCATAAAGCCTAATAGTAATAGAAACATAAATACTAATTATTAGACTTCTAATTCACGAAAGTATCTGAAATTAGATGGGTGTGGGTTAATACGGTTGGAAAATAAGCAGTATAGGATTATGAATTCAAACTTTCGAATTAGCATTAATGAGAACAGAACATAGTTCAATCAGATGTACTACCAAACTATACACAAAATTACTTTGTTACAGTAGTCGTAGAAAAGTGGTATTTGTTAATACAACAAAAGATTTATCGTAAGTCTGCTGATCTCTGTTACGTAATCTGAAAACTATAGTAATTCGCCTAGTTTTTGTGTTTACTGAAAATAATCAGCAGTAATTACTAAAAACAGATGACTCACCTTATGAGGCTTGTAAGGTAGGTTCCCGTCAAGGTCATGTTATCAAGCTTATAGAACACTAACCATTGCCTTGGACTATCTTTTTTAGGCCAGCAATCCGGTCCTGTTGGTGGCGATAGGACCCCATCTACCTATTTTCACATACAAATACACTATTTAACAATAGTAATTACTAAAAACAAAGTTGTCCACTTCACCACCGGAGAAAAAGGATACAAGAGTATTCAAGATTCATGTCTAACCTGTCCAGACTGGATTTCACCAACCTGGAAGTGGAGTGGTTCTTTCTTGTTTGGATTGTTTCATTGGAACCGGATCCTTTTACTTCTTTCAGTATGGAACCAATGCATGTGTATCCATCTCTAGACTCCGTAGTGGCACATGCACCATTGCAAAATCCGACCCACCTCAAGATGTGATACACCGAGCCATGTATCTGCTACAAAATGGATTTGGAAACTATAGTTTGGTGTTGAACAACTGTGAGAATTTTGCTTTGTACTGTAAGACGAGCCTTTTGTGTAGTAAGTGGGATAATGCGGGAAGCAGTGGTCAAGTGAATGGTTGGGTAATGTCACCTTTGAATGTCATTGTTTCTTCTGCGGTTAAAATAGCTAGATGCAGTACCCCTGTAGCTGCTGTTGTATTGGTGTTCGAAAGGATGTTGTTAAGGTCAACGTGGAGGATATGGCATTGTTCCGAATCTGAAAAGGGTGAAGAAGTCATTTGTGGAAGATGAAATCATTCATGTAAACAAGACATAATGCATGAGTGTTTGATAATGAAGCTTATGGTCATCAAGTCCAGTTGTTTTCTCAGTTTACTCCAAAGGACTTGAGCTTTGTTTCAGAAGTTGAAATAGATGGTATCTATCTTTGTGTGTTCCAGTGATTGCGTTCAGCATATTATTGTTTCATACTATTTTTATAGTTGTAACTCATAAACTATATGAATGAGCTAATAATATATTTCTAGAACTAACAAGTATCCAAAAATATCCTTCCTTGAAAAAAAAATTTTACAAAATTTTTTTTTTTTTTTTTTTTTGGACCAATTAACTTCTCTCTTAAAACATGAAACAAGTTGAGTATTTGATCGTGTAAACGAGACATACCACTGCTCTATTGACCCATGATAGCAACAACAGCTTAAGAAAGTCCACATTCTGCAATTTTGACTTGTTTAATAAAACTCTCAAGTCCAACTCCATTACAAGTCCCGTCCCTTTCTATCAGGTGAGTCGAGCAAAATTCCGCGTTTTTATCTACAACCAAAACAACAATTCACTCACATAATTACAAACTAATACAACGTCACCTCTCGTATCAAAACACCTTAACACAAATCCTTCAGATAAACTTATTTCAATTCAAACTTAACTAAATCACTAACACGATATACTTGCATAATGCATTCGCCTTCATCAATTCACATACACTAAATTACAATTGACACACACCGTAACATTTAGTGTTGTAAAGTTATACTAACGCTCCGTTAAGCAAATTACATGACAATTAAACTTATCAAATTAACTAATTAAAATCATCCTCATCAATTCACATACTTAAGCTAACACTAAATAAATAAGTGTATATATATACCGGAAGAGAAGACGAAACTGAAGTCGAGATCGGCTTACTACAGTTCATCACAGCAGCTGAATCCATAACCAGAACCTTCTATCAATCAATCAAATGGCTACAAAAATAAAAGCTGAATAAATAAACAAACACAACAGCATTTATAAGATTGAAATATACATTTAAAATTAGGGCAAAATATCACAATTGAAACAAACAAAATTGAACCTTGATGAACGGTGGCGAACAGCGAACAGTGGTGAAGTAGTCGACGGCGGCGAACGGTGGCGAAGTGGTCAACGAAGGCGAACGGTGGCGAAGATGTCAACGGTGGCGAAGTAGATGGAAAGTGAAAGGTTGGACGGGTTGGGAAATCTGTTTATGATAATTTTATTCCATTAATGTAGATTTGTTTAAAGTATATTTTATAAGAGTGATGCTAGAACCACAAAAAACTTACAAAAAGTTTTTCACACAATGATGTGTCAACTAAACTATTGGGTGTATTTAAGAGAGAGAATTAAAAAGTAAGTTAACAATGCCACTAGCTTTATGACAAGTCATTTTGTAAATTTTTTTGTATAAATCTCTTTGTGGTTCTAGCATTTTCCATTTTATAAATGAAAATTTTGTGCAAGTATAATTTTAAAAGATAAATTTCATTATATTTTGTATTTGTTCTATAATACATACAATGGCATTTTGTAATGAGTGAAATTGTTAAAATAGTTCATTTAATGGTATAAAGCTTAATGTTAAAAATTATTGAACGCGTATTTTATCAATGAACCACATAAATATTATTTTGAGACCTTTTTTTTTTACCAAAAGTACATTACAAAAGCTAAAAGTTAGAGTTTAAATGTATGGAGTTATGTTTTATAATTGATCATTCTATATTATTTTTAAGTATCGTGTTAGATAAGCAATATTAAGTACAGAGTAATACATAAGCTAAATGCATAAATAGTTATGTTTTAAAACTTGGTCATGTTATATTACTTTGAGTATTTGCCAAAAAAATTGTCAATATAAATTAATATTGTTTCATATCAAATATTACATTGAAATTGAAATTAAAACATGTTTTTTATATTTCCGTCTAATAGCTTTTTGTGACGGATTTCCGACGGAATTAAAAGAATATAAAAGTTAATACTAAATCAAAACGATTCCGACGGAATAATGACAGATAAACATAGGCGTCGGAACATCGTCAGAAAGTTGACGGTAAGTAACTTGAATTTGTGACAGATTTCCGACGGAAATTATATCTCTTGGAAATCCGTCAGAACTCAGTCGCATAAACACATTTGTTGCTAATCTGATGGAATGTTGTCGGTAAATTAGCGACGGATATGTGTTCGTCGGAAATTCCGTCACTGAAAGTCCAATTTCTAGTAGTGTACATACGTTTTATGCACATTTTTATACACGTTTTACACACGTTTTTATACACGTTTTTATATACATATTTTTACACATATTTTTATACACGTTTTTACACACGTTTTTATACACACATATTATACACACACGTTTTTACACACATGATTATACACGTTTTTTATACACACATTTTAATTCACACGTTTTTACACACATTTTTATACACGTTTTACACACATTTTTATACACGTTCTTATACACACGTTTCTATACACATGTTTTTATACACACGTTTTTATACACATTTTTATACACGTTTTTACACATGCTTTTATACATACATTTTTATACACGTTTTACACATTTTTATACACGTATATAAAAAATGTGTGTATAAAAACGTGTATAAAACCGTGCGTAAAAACGTGTATAAAACCGTGCATATAAACGTGAATAAAAGCATGCGTAAAAATGTATATAATAATGTGTGTATAAAAACGTGTGTAAAAATGTGTCTAAAAACGTGTGTATAAAAACGTGTATAAAAATGTGTATAAAAACATGTATAAAAATGTGTGAAGAAACGTATGAAAGTGTGTATAAAAGCGTGTATAAAACTGTGTGTATTGAACTGTGGGTATAAAAATGTGTGTACAAATGTGTATAAAAACATGTGTTTAAAAAAGTGTATAAAATTGTGTGTATAAAAACATTTATAAAAATGTGTGTCAAAACGTGTATAAAAATTTGTGTAAAATATGTATAAAAACGTGTGTATAAAAATATGTATAAAAATGTGTGTGTAAAAACGTGTGTAAAAAGTGTATAAAAACGTATATAAAAACGTGTGTAAAAACGTGTATAAATTTTAAAAATAATAAGAAAATAGACTTTTTTAAGAAAATCAAATTTTTAGTTAATTACAAGCGGTCGTTAGTATAAAGGACTAATATTGCAATAATAAAATAAGCGATCATTAACTTAACCGGCTCTAGCAGGTCAAGCAAGTCATCGATACATGCACACAATAGCAGGAATTAAAAAAGTTTGTGTTAGAATAAAAAAAAAGACGCTACACACAATAACAAAAAGTGACAAGTATGATACATTTTTAAGCAATTAACCTTAAAATCAGGTATAATATGATGTTTATTGTTTTTTCTTAAAACAAGCATATACTTTTAAAAACAAAGCTAGAATCGGTTTGCCAACAATGCGCTAATTGAGGTGCCGATGACGCGTAACTCACTTGGTAATGGATAAGGGTATCTTTGCCACCTAACTGCACTAATTGAAGTAGCTAAATGAAAAAAAAGTTGCATCTAGCTACCAAAAACTCTTAATATATATTGAGTTCGAGATCTCTTCCCGGGGGCAACAAAATCGCAGAATGAAGGGGGATCAAACGTGCAACCCTAAAGATATGGTCACCAAATAAACCATGAAATAAAATATTACCATGCATCAATCTAAATTATCAACAAGCTTTCTCAACATTTGAAACAATTTCTGGTAGGTTAAGTTTTCATGAGCGTTTTCAAAGGTCACAGCAGTGTGGCGTTTTAAAAATTCAAGAAACGTTTCTGCATGCCGAATGTTGAACATATTTTGAAGTTGACATGCATATAACACAATGCTCGATCGTAGAGATAATATTGTTACAAAGGGGGAAAATACACGGTAACGGAAGACTTGGGTTTCAGAAAAACGATTAGCTGTTTGTTTAAATTTTTTATGTCGAATTTAGGGTAACAACACATTTTATTGATGTACTATATATAAGACAGACTTTACATTACAAATTATTAATACAAGTACTGAATGGAATTACAACTTAAAAGTAGAATGTAGTTTAACAAGGACATGTAGGATATAAGCGAGCGATCATTCGTACCTCTGGTGAAGGGGATCTTACTAGCCAACTATTTTCATGAAGGTTGCAAATCGATCATCTTCAACAATGTTTATCTTTAAATCACATAGATAACTCTCGAAATAACTCCATAGATATGATGTCTCTTCGTCACATATCACATCTTCTAACATAGACAAATTGGTCACAGAATCCGGCAACTCTTCCAATCCACGACAACCACTCATCTTGAGCACTCTCAGCGCATTTAGCTCTCCAATCTGATCAGGCAGTGAGCTTATACTCAAACAATCGGAGATATCAAGAAATATCAAATTACGAAGGTTTCCAATTGAACTTGGTAATTTGGCTAATCTTGTGCACGAATGAAGTCTCAGCGTGTCCAGAGTTGACAGACTTCCTAATTCTTTTGGAAGATTCTCAAGCTCATGACAGTTGGTAATGCTGAGTTTTTCAAGTTGATCGAGACTGCATATTTCAGATGGTATTTCTTTCAAATCATAACATCGATCAATTTCAAGGTCAAGGAGTTTTGGTAGCATGGGAGGAGCATCGACATGACACTTATCTAAAGCATTTCCAAACTCACACATAATTAAGGAAAGCTTCTGCAAGTTCTTCAATTCAAAGATTGATTGGATTGAGAGAGAAAGTGAGACGTGTTCGAGTCTCATTCTTTTTAAGTTGTGTAGAGCGCTAATCAACGGAAGCTCGTATAACTCAGAAGGATAAATCCCGTAGCTTGTGATGTCTAAAACCTTCAGCTGTATCATTTTTTGTATGAAGCTGGGTACTGCATATATTTTACTTCGCGTGTTTAATACCAAAACTTCAAGTTTTGGTGCCTTCAGATCAAACCACATAGACGAGAATGCTTCATCTGCAAACAAAAATCATCCTAAAACAGTTAATACATTTACTCTTCCAAATGGATCTATTTCATGAACCATACCTGTGGTAATAGATAGCATATATACTTTTAATTTCTCCCAACTACCCAAAATACCGGCACAGCAATGGGTTCTTGTGTTGTTGAATACACCATGGGGTCATTTGTTTCACATTGAATTCAAAGAACCACTCGTTTACGTTGTGCAATTGGCCTTGATACTCAAGGATGTTTTGGCTAATTCATCTAAGCAAATCATGTTGAGTGACAAAATGCTCGTTACAATAACCTTCTAGTTCACTAGCATCTTTCCTGAACATTCAAACCAAAAATCAGTTGATCAATTGAGAATATTAGAAAATAAACAAAATAATAGTTCATGTTATTAAAAAAAAAAATTACTTGCCAGAACAAGAATCAGAGATTTTTGAGAAAGTCAAGAGGAATTCAATGGTATACATTCCTTCTTCGTCTAAATTGTATAACTCGACCCACATGTCTTTTAAAGCAGAGGCTGCAATTTTTTCTTCAGGAAATGAACCCAAATCAAGGAAACATTCTCGGGCTATAGGAAATTCTTCGAGTGCGTCAACACTTGCCCCAAGACTATGGTACAAGCTTTTGTTTGTATCAAATATAGATTGACCATCAGACCATTTCCTTAAAGTTGTTCTCCACTTGAGAGCACCTTGTCCACATAATGATGCACCAACCACCGTAAGCGCCAATGGAACACCCTTGCAGCGTTTGACCATCTAAATCAAAAAAAATGTTTCCAAAGTTTATTTGTAATACAGTGGTGTGAAATATACCCCATCACAGCGTTTAGGAAAACGTGTTTGAAACTTTACCTTGGTCACAAGATCGTCTGGCACATTAACGGCAATCCCGTCATAAGGAAATGCAGAGTAGCAAAAAGAGCTTCGCCTGTTTCGTCATTTAACAAGGTCAGTTCGCCCTATGTGGAACCAAATCTTGGAAACAAGAATCGTGATGTGACCAAGATTTTGTATCCTGGTATAGGGAACTTAAGATCCTGAATTATGGATTCAGATTCAGACCACACGTCATCAGGACAAGTAATATCCGCTCTGACCCCATTTGTCTCAGCACGTTCTCAAGTTGGTTTTTTGCCTCTTCATCAGTTTGGATCTCATAATGCTTTACATTGGATAATTGTGCAAATAGCTTCTGTACGATAGTCTTAAGGGAAGTCGTTCTAGATACAGTAACGTATATTATGTTTTCCCCAAAAATGCCTGTAGATATAGAAGCACTCAACTGTCATGATAACGTGCATGTAAATAAATAAAAAACTTTCATCATTTATCAGTCCTATACAAGGAAGTGAAGTGTATGTACATATTTTATTAGCAAAGGTTAATTAACACATTACTATAGCGTTACTCTTTTCCTATACTATATCGTTAGGATTTGATGGAATGCACTTTAGTTAAGATGTCAAATTCCTTACATTTTCAATACACAGAAACATTAGTAAATAGATAAATGCAAACATGAAATGTTGATACCTTTAACATCATTATCGTGACATAGCATTTTTATCAAGGTAGTCTTCCACCATTCCACAGGAGCTGAAAACCTCTCACACACCTGATTCTCTCTTTTTTCAGCCTACGCTTCACTCTTCGAAGATGAGTTTTAATCCTACGATGACTTCGGAAGCTCACGGAACACTGCAAAGAAACTAGAAAAAAACTCCACCAGGCACGTTTGTAAGGAGAAAGTACTGATCCATTCGCTCTCATCGTATGAATTTATCTCCATTTCAATGTCCTCATTACTTGGATCAAATTGCCCGCAACTTCGCTTTCGAAAAACTACTCGCTCTCGCCACATGATCCAGATGAATTAACCGACTTACATGAACAATCTTCTTATAAACATTCCAACACTTGATACTTGAACACTCCAAAACCAAATTTCTCCCATTACCCACACAAAATATAAACATTTTTATTTCGTTTTCAGGACGGTCCAACACTTTGCTCAACCGACCACTCTCGTACAATATCGGCTCAATGTTCCTTAGAGTTTTTTTTTCGAAGAACGTTTTAAGTTAAGTTCTGAATTTAGCGAGTTTCACTTATTTTGATAATATTGCTTTTCCAGTAACTCCACGCTGCTTCTACTACAGCTGCACTTGTTGGATACTTGGGAAATCATCTGTATAAAGCCAATTTTAATTTGAAAAATAAGTTTAAATAAATAGAAGAGAAAATTGCAACACAAATTAGATTTACATTAGCAGGGCCTCAGGTTTATGTTTGATAAATGTGGTGACCATTCTAGGTAATACATTGCACATTAAACTATATAAAAAACGTTATCCTTCTAGCATTTTTATGCAAGATTTTCAATCAAATTTTCTTAGACAGTATATAAACATATAAGGGTCAAGATGATAAGCACGGATACGATCTGGTATGTTTACCAAGACAAGTCCTACTCCTTATAATAAAAATGAAACTGGTTACACAAAAAATCATTAAAATATAGAATTAAAACATTTACCTTTCACCGACGTTTAAAGTGATCACGATCACTTCGGTTTATACTGTTGTAAACTTTTAATTCTTGATAGTTTCTCAAGGTCACTAAATCACCTCAAACGATATAAAAAACCGTGACTGAGTGAAAATAATGAGAGGTATGATGAAACAAGATAGCGGTTGAGTTTTTCGATATGAACATCAATTTTTTTGTTGCTCCGGCGAGATTGGGTATTAATCTTGTTGTATTTGTTTTCATTATAAGTTTTGTTGGAAAAATTGTCACTGACACATAGCCTCAAATTGCTTAAAATCTAACAAATCGTCGATAAAAGATATATTTTCACCTAATGATTTTTTTCTAAACAAATATATATGAACATAAGTATATAATTATATGTGGGGCAAATTTTTGAGGAATGGGCGGTCGCCCACCTCGCCTTCCCTTAAGAACAGCACTTTACTTAAGGTTAGTTTTGATTGAAGAAATTCAACTTTCTTTCCTCAATTTAAGGTATCGAAGTAATTTTTGTGTGCAAATGTAATGTTTTTTCAAATATTTATGGGTTACTAGTTTAGCAAAAATAAAATATAAATTGCCAACTAGAATGATAAAATCACATTGATTAATTAACCATTTCAGCTAAAAAAACATCCGTAACGACTCTTAAGTCGAAAAACCCTTTAGATATCCTACATTGCACAAATAATTAGTTTGATACATTAAACTGATATATAGGGTCTAGATTTGCTGAACACTAAAACAACGCTTATGTGGTTAACTTTTTACACATGCAAATTGTTGGAATATGTCCATTGTATAAAAGTATATGTCCGGAAATTATACGAGCCTAAGGGGACGCACACGTTATACGTAAACAATGTTTAAATAGTGTGTTAAGCAAAC